>VYZQ01014403.1:0-22933 GCA_013400655.1 Mystacornis crossleyi | reverse complement strand
TAAACAGCCTCATTCATTTAATGTAGAACCCATGGCTTAGGAGCTTCAGTGTAGCCAGCACAGTAGCTTTATTTTTCCTGTTTGCATGAGTATACCTGCTCTTAGTGATACAGCTTCCTGTTTTTATCTACTATCCTTTTTCCACCAAAGCTCTAAATTTATATTCTCAAAGGCATGGCATTTCAGATAGCTATTATAACTGGGTTCTTTTCTTATCCTAGTAGGGGTAAAAAAGTGATTCAAGTTGGGAAAGGGAGTGAAGAATCTCTGGGAGAGTTACAGAAGGAACATAAAGATACTGGAATGGTGACTGTAATGTAATTTCATACCCAACCTTAGTCATTACAGAACCCTGTCACTTATATTCTAGGAGAGAATATTTGGGACAAGCAGAAGCCACAGTTTGCGTGCAGGGCCTAAAGTGCCCTGTAAGGGGGGGAAAAAAAAATCTGAGACCGCAAAAAGCACAGTACAAGCAGTCCAGGCACTTTGGGTCACTCATTTTATTCACATGTACAAGTTGACACTACACTACTAATAATAGACAATACAGAAGCATTAAAAACAAATACTGTTTAAAAACTTTAAAAAAACACATATTGCTTCAAGCTTAGATGGTATTTCCCTATTGTTTTTAAAGTGAATTCAGTGCTAACAATAGCTGAGGCAGCTTCCCATTCACTTGTACCCCTAATTTCACGGGGCTACTTGTCAAGGTGTTGAGTCAGGCTCTATTTATGGCTTTGCTGCTGAGTGCACTAACTGAGCTGGAAAAGAAACTGGACCATCCAGGTTACCACACATTAGGCCCCTCAGATTGCTAGCATTTGGTCCCTATCACAGTAAAAAAAAAAGTCAAAGAGGCCTTTATAGTTCAGTGGCACTACATTATACCATAAAAAATGAGAACAGATACACTTCCTTATGTGTTAAAAATTCAATTTAAATGTGCATGTGCTACCTGGATAAAATTCTTACGAGAAATTCAGGTCTGTCCCTCAGTTTTGTTAAAGTTGGCTCCAAGTTTAGCTATCACCTTGACTATCTCAGCTTCCTGTGAAAAAGTCTGTATTTCGTAGGTGCAAAGATGTGACAGCAGTGACTGAACAGGCATGCTACTGTATTTTACAGGACATTCTTACAAAGTTTTCATGGTAACATTTTACACTGTAAACACTAGTCTTCACAACACTATAGTTAAACTGCAGCATTACACATTGTAAAACTCTTGCTTCACTTAGCTAAGTACTTTCAGAAACATAAAGGAATAAGCAGTAATTTTAATGAAGACTTTGGACAATTCAGTATTTACTGTGTTCTTACCAGAAAGTTTTACTTCTAAAACAGGAGTGAGAAGTGTTCACCACTTGGCTAAATTCAAGAGTCCATGCAAGTCGAAGTTCAGAAATTCCTTAATTGATAGGGAGACATTCACTGGGTTTTCTATTTTCTAGTGAGTCCAATTTGAAGTAAAATGGCCACCTCCTGTAGGAATCTATGGAATACAGTTAAAGCTTTTACATCTGGAAAGTTCTGCTTTACAATTCCATTGGCTTTCCATTTGTTGACATCAAAACACCAGCAGTTTTCCAGACCAAATGCTCTGTACATAGAGTTGCAGTGATCAAAACTATACAATTTCATGTAGTCTAAGCAAAATACCATATTTTTAGTCAAGTAATGCCCAAATGCAGGAAGGCTACCTGATTTGCAGAATAATTTACCCCTCACTTCATGCATTTTATTCCTTAAACCCCAATAGTACCAACATAGCACCCAGGATTGTTTTGGCTACAGACCATTTGAAAAAGCACAACAATGACTCACAAGACCTTATCAGTGTCTCTGCTGTCTTCTAGTAAATGGTCTTTGTGGGGAACAGCTCTTGACCAGACAAGGATTCAAACTAGACAATTTCCTCAGTATACAGCAGCCTTGATGCTGTTGAAAATTCTCATGCTCTGCTGAACACCTGAACAGGCCTGTTGGAGATGTTTTAAGTTTGGTTCCCAGTATCCAAGGCAGAAGACACTTAACTCTCCTATATTTATTGAAAACACCAACACCTAGTGGGAGATACATCTTATCCAAACATGGGTACTTAAGGCAGGCACATAGTCATCCTGGCTCCTCCATTCCCTGTGGGAAGGAAGAACTGTAGAAGCTATCTTTGAAAGCGTGGCAAGATGAGCCCTGCCCTACACAATCAAGGAAACTGTTGAATGTGACAAAATGCACTGAGGGCACAATCCATCTGCTGTAGTTACATAAAGCCTACAAAGCCTGTGGGCAACAGGAACAGGCAAGTTTTTATTGAATAAGGCTGTTAAACACTACTGAGTTGGTGCTTTGACACCGTTGTGCAAAGCTTGGGTGGCTTCTGGAATCACAACAGCATCAGACGCAAACTAAGCATATTTACAGCAGTTATTTAAAGAGGAAAACACAGCATAAAAGGAAATCAAAAGAATCTCATATGGAGTAAAGGCATCCTCTGGAGTAGTTTTCCCCAGATTTGGGCACTGTGCTAAAGTTTCCGGAAGTTCTAGGCTGTGGTTTAGTTAGCAGTTGAAATAGAGGGATTTTGCTGCGTATAAAACATTCTTAATGATGCTGTGCTTTCCCAGACTTAAAAGCTGTAAGATCTTAAGTAGGTAGCCTTCAACAAGAGTTGTCTGTATTTTTATAGCTTTATGCTTAAAAGGCAGGTTTAAAAAAAGAGCGCAGATTATAATTTCATGGATTCTAGGGCATTTTAGCAAAATTGAAATTGTGAGTAATGAAACCTTTAGTGATGTAATAGACACTAGGAGGCAGCAGTGCTTGGACTCTTTGCACAACTACTTTCTTCAAGAACACAATCAGACTTTTCACTAAGCATGTGTACTCTGTTGCAATAGTAATTCTAGAGTCCTGCTTACTCGCTGAGATTGTGGAATGAAGCTAAAACTAGTGCAGGTTTCTGCTGCAGAAGTGCAAGTATGCTTCCTGTGGGAAAGTGTCCAGCCTGTAGAACACAAGCTTCAAAACAACTAAACCGAGATAACCAACATATGTAACTAATGCACAACACATCTGAACAAAACTTTGAAGCTCACAACTACAGCAATCATCTGCCTAAAGCGTAGTTAGCAAACTGAAAAAAAAGAATTTACAGCCACCTGAGGGAAACAGAACCACTAAGGATATCACAATGTCTTACTATGTAGAAGTAGGACCTACAAAACAAAACTGTTCAAACTTCATTATATGTTGTTGTTTACTAAAGGATACACCCCTCCTTTCCCTAGCCCTTACCCGCTTCCCATCGCCCCACAAGTGAGGGGCTCTGCACCAATTTCAAGAGGCAGCAAGTTTCTCAGGACTTCATCTACAAGTTTTATCATAACAATTTTCAAGTTTAAACCCTTTAACAATATACTTGTACAATACCTCCAAGCAGAATGCATATTGCACTCTGACCCCCACTGATCATAATAGATACTCTGAAGTGTTAAAAATAGACTTCACCAGAAAGGAGCCAGCCCTCTCCTTCAATAAATGCATTTACATGATTAAGTACAGACAAAGTGTGACCACAAGGATAGTACAGTGGTACAATTCTATGTTTGTAGAACAAGTAACTGCTTATTGAGTGGCAGCTATTAGATAATGATTGTCTACATTAGTTATTTGGTACAACAGGAACAGCTACAGCAAAACGATCCTGTAGCTGGTTCTTGCCCTGAAAATGAGTAGTTTATTCTAATGGCCTTAGAAACAGTGATAAACATTAGCATCAGCAGATTCACTAACCAAACAAGGTTGTTTTTTGTTTGGGGTTTTCTTGTTGTTGTTTTTTAAGTTTCTGTATACAGACAATACTTGGCATTTGCCTGCCTAAAGCATCTACATTTATAAGTGCTAATTACCAGACACACTGGCTTTCTGTTGCCTGTCTTCATATGCTTATTTTCAAAAAAGTGTTAAATCAAATCGTTTTATAAATACAAAGGCACCTCCATCACTCCTTTAAAGTCTTTCCCCAATACCATCTCCTCATGACTTGTAATTTAAATAAGGGAAAACAGATTATTTGTAACCATGATCAAAAAAGTGTTCGCTTTGGCTCCCTGTATGCTAAGGTTCCCCCTCCCACCCTCAAAACAAACTAACTGAAGCATTAGAAAAATTCCCAAAAGGGGAATTGTTTAAAAGTTTGGGTAGTTATATCTAAAAGCCTCTTCAAATGTTATGGCTCCAAGGATACACCCCACTGTGAGGTAGGTAGCCAAGATAAAAACATTGTAACAAATATTTTAACAGCTGGAAACTCCCTATAAAAACCTTGCATAAGTAGTTTGGTTCCTTGCACCAGTGTCCTGATATGCGTATCTTCTTCTGAGGATGCCTACGGGAATCCAGGTTCAGAGAGCTCTTGCTGAGTAGCATCTCATGTACTCTGTCATCCAAGGGTTGTCTGGAGGGGAGGGTTTTGTTCGCCAAGTGTTTTCTGCCTCTGCTGATCGCACTCGCCTCTGAGAAAGCTTCCTTTTCTCCACTTGTCTCCTGTTCTTTGCTCGTAGAGCAGATTCATGAATCTAAAAAACCAGAGTTACCATTACAGAAGGAAAACAGCCTAGGAACCCCTCAGGCATGGCAAGGATCACTTCTTATTTGTCACTGTCCCCATCCTGAAGGAACAGGGATTGCGAGGGATTTTCTTCTGTAATTTGTACCCATAACTGAACACAGATTTCTTTTTTTCATGAAAAGTACTTCAAATTCTGTTCTGCATTATCTTTCACACTTCAAACTATTAAATGATTGCAAAAATCTTGAATGTTTCATAGTCTTACTCAGATGCATTCAAAACCTTCAAGTCTGTATTTCTATCATTTAAACCTCAAACACCCCTCAATATGCTCAGGCATCCCTTAAAACCTAAGCCATATTCATAAGACCAAACCCTAGAGATCCTTTACTAGAGACTAAAGATCTTAATCTTGGAAAATACGCTGAACACGCAATTACATACATTTTTATATTAATAAATTGTATTTCCCCAAAAATTTAATATGAAGAGCCAGTCTCTATGTTTGCTCGCTTCTATCTCCAGATTGAAAACTCTGTCTCCCATGTTAGTTAGGAGAAAGTAACACCTTTCAGACATGCAAGAAAAAGTAACCTCAGCAGGCAGTAAGTAGTCAGTTCATACATAAAGAAATGTCCTCAGTGACAAAACATTACGTAACTGGGAGAGTTTCAGGAATGTTCTGCCCATTCGGTCCACACTCAAGACCCACGCTGAGATGTTCCATTACTGTTTCTAGCATAAGAAATGTTAGAAGTCTAAGATAAAGTATGAATATATCTGCTCAAGTCAGGCTTCAGCCTCTTCTAGGCTTCAATATAAAGCACCAGTCAACTATTTTGAACACCGACCAAAGCTTATCAATTCAGCATTAGTGTCCATTATCAAGAAAGGCAGCTTCTTTCCAAAGCTGTAAGGCTCAAGTTCCTCATTTTGCTCAAAGGGTTGAGCTGTCCAGGAAGGAAAAGTCTGGGCTTCAAACCCCTTCCAAAACAGCCCAAAGGCCAGCTCCATCCTGCACATTATGCCTACCCCCCACCTCAGTCCTCAGGTATCTTGTGTCATAGATTCAGACTCTACAGTAGTAGTTAGATAAGGACAAGACACTGGCAGGGATGCATTAATGATTATGTTTTACCAGCCTAGGAGAGTTATAGAGGAGAAAGAAGTGGATCTGTTATAACACTTCCTTGCTGTTTCTAAGCCAGGAAACAGAGCCCCAGTACAGCAGAACCCTGGTGCTGTCCATGACCACATGAATTTTATTTGTGCTATTTTGGTAATATTTACACCAGCCCTGTAATCCATCAGCCATCTGATAGACCATTCTGCTGCGAGCAACATTTCCTACTGGCAGCCCACCAAAACAGGCTGCTAGACAGACATTTTAGCAGAAAAGCGTTTGTACTATCTCAGGCTCCTAGTCTAGGAAGTGGCCCAGCAAAAGTCACTCTTTCATAGCACAAATGCTACCCCAGTGTTTATATACCTGCCTGCTGTGGGGTGCCTGGTGCCAACTGCCTGCTTTTCTCTTGGTTCCATGAAGTTCAGAATGCAGAAATACTTTTATAACAGCCAGTTTTGCTGGTAACACTGTAACAGCCAGAAATACGGCTGCCAGGCTTTAATTAGAACTTGCAAGTATTAGTCAAACCTGGGAAGTCTCCAAACAGTGAAGAGCTCTTATTTGGGCATGTCAAGACTCTTCAGGTTTATTGCTAGAATATACTGCTGGAATCCCCATACATTCCAATAAAGGGACCCCTAAGAAGTTTCACCTAGAGACAAAGACATGTCTAGGCACTGCGTTGTCACTGCCCTCTAATGAAACAGAAGCTCTTACTTACTTCATTCACTGAAGCAGAAGCACAGACATTGTGAGTTTTCTGGCTCCCAGTATCTGTCTGCCTTTCTCCCCACCCATACAGAGCAAATGGATGTTTATTCTCCTTTGGTGCATCTGTCCTTTGGGGACTTTTGGCTGATTTTCGATCATTACGACTGGACAAGGCACTTCGACTTGGACGTCGTCCTGTACGGCTGGTTTTGTCTGCTTCCTTTACAGAAGCATGTTCTGCAGTTTTCTCTTGCTCTTCCTTCTCCTGCTTTTCCTGCTCTTCTTTTTCTTTCTCTAAACAAAAAAAAAAGAAAAAAAGGTATGCTTTAAGCTCCTAATGACAACATATTAAGGTCTAATTTGCACAGCCTCTCAATACATCATCGAAGCTGTGCTTTTTTTAGAAATGCAAGAAGTCATTACTTCCTTAGCAACAGATATATACCTTGCTTAAATGTCTTCATTCTTTCTTTAGTGACTAAAATACAGCTTTCACATACTTAAAAATGCCTTTCACTGGTGAGGTTACAGATAACCAACAGCTCCAGGCAGAATTTAAAGACTGTTTCCAGTGATTTTCTGTCTTCACTATTTCATCCTTGCATCTCTCAGAGAGCAAACAGATGGAGCCCTGAATGCCACATAGATGCTGCTAGCCAGTCAGAGATGAAGTCTGATAAGAGTATGTGCAATGTTAAATCCCTCATATTACCAGCTTCCTCTGAAAAAAAGTGATTAATTTTCAAGCTCCCTCTTTATACATATATCTCCATTATGGTTTTCTGCTTATGAAAGAGAGGAGAGTGTGAAGCAAACACCCACAAAGTGGTAGACATCACCCTCGCTACCTGACCAGTGAATTATGTTGTACATTTAAAGTACCTCACTCTGCAGGCATTACTCTCCAAGGCTCATTTCTCCCATACATTTAAGCCTTCCATAGCAAGGGGCCAGCAAAAGTCCTCCAGGCACTGAGTATGGAGAGTGAGGGTTGCGAGAGAGAACTTAAAGGCTGAATTACTGCAATTTTAGATCACCACTGAAGGCTCAATCAGCATTATATAAACTATTGATTAATAAAAACACAGAGGAACAACTGCTCCATAAGATCCAATCTTCTTGCACTATAGCGCCAGGGACGAACAAGTTTTCCTTTGTTTGTGGCACCAGCGAAGCCACACCATGAATCCTGTGTTCAGTTCTGGGGCCCCCACTACAAGAAGGACATGGAGGTGCTGGAGCATGTCCAGAGAAGGGCAACAGAGCTGGGGAGGGGTCTGGAGCACAAGTCCTGTGAGGAGCAGCTGAGGGAGCTGGGGCTGTTTAGCCTGGAGAAAAGGAGGTTCAGGGTAGAACTTATCTCTCTATAGCTGCCTGAAAGGAGTCTCTAGCCAGAGGGGATCGGTCTCTTCTTCCAGGTAAGAAGTGACAGGACTAGAGGAAATGGCCTCAAGTTGCATCAGAGGAAGCTTACATTAGATATGAGGAAAAATGTATTCACCAAAAGTGTT
The DNA here is from genome assembly GCA_013400655.1 of Mystacornis crossleyi. Lineage (NCBI taxonomy): Eukaryota > Metazoa > Chordata > Aves > Passeriformes > Timaliidae > Mystacornis > Mystacornis crossleyi. The sequence goes on along the minus strand of VYZQ01014403.1, from coordinate 15,012 downwards.
GCCAGGCATAGGAACAGGCTGCCCAGGGAAGTGGTTGGGTCCCCATGCATGGAGGTATTTAAAGATGTATAGATGAGTCACTTTGAGACATGGTTTTGGTGGATTTGGCAGTGCTGTGTTCATGGTTGGATTCAATTTTAAGGGTTTTTTCCAACCTAAACAATTCCATTACTCTCTAATGAGCAAGCTCATCAAACACACTGCTTACAGTACGTTAGTAAAATATGACTATGGAAAAAAGTACATACAAGGAACCCTGTTTTCATTCTCCATCCTGCAAATCTGCAGCAGTAGTGTGGACAAGCTGAAAGCCTATGCTAGACATTGAACATGGCCCCTAAACATTGTAGGCAGGCACAGGTAGACATTTTGATCTGACATCTCTGTGACTTTTAGGCCAACCATGCCTTTTATGCATAAAGCAACTAAAGCCTTTTATTCACCTAAGAGCATAGGAGTAACCAATTCCCTTCAAGTCTCCACCTCATTAGATGCTGTCTTCTGACACACACAGGGATCACTCAAACTCTGCTGATATAAACACACCAAACTTGCAAGTTTTCTACCACACCATCTATTTCTGCTTCTGGTGGGGACCAGCTCCAAGCCACCTCTGTTCCAAGTCTCAGCACTTTCAGCCATCACCAGCATACACTGGTATGGACAGAAGGAATTCCTTCACTCCCATAAGGAGTTCATCTGGTTTAGGGCTTCCTTACATATTGACAACAGGTTGATCAGGGACAAGTAGTGCAATTTTTACCCAAGTGTCTTCATCATTAAAAGCAGAAAGTCTTGCCAATCCTGTGACGAAATAGCAACCATTTCTGCTAATTGCTGTGATTTCAAGCACGTACATGTCCAATCTGACACTGCTTTATTTACAATTCTGCATCCGTCCAGTTCTGATGAAATAGAAGTTACCTGCCTGGCACATTGGTTAAGCATCCATTTACTCTTACACTCACTTCACACTTGCAGGGTAAAGATATCAAGGCTTGTTCCATGCCCCAGAATTCCCCTAAGGCAAGCCTTATGCTCTCTTGCTAGGCGTTAGCCTTGCCAGCACGCTTTCTACTTGCTGTCAACCAGCAAGTGCTGGGCCTTGTTCAGGCTCGCCTAGACCCATCTTCCAAGATGTGCAGGTGTAGAATTCATCTACAGGTGATGCTGCAATACAGATGAGTATTTGGGCAAGGGTGGCCAGCAGTGGTATTTAGGTTTAAGTATTTAGAGCTGTATTTGTTAAGAATTCAGTGGAATTACCCCACAAAACAACAAAAAAACAATTCCCTTCAAGTCTCCACCTTGAGAGTGTTGAGTGTCGAGTGTTGGCATATTGAGAGTGAAAATGGCTAGATGAATTTTACATACCTAAATATTGGCTGGACTTAGTTTTGGTTACTATAGCCAAGGCTGGTAAAAGACAGCAGCAGTGACCTCAGTGTAGTGTCAGACTTGTTTTGCATAGTGTCCTGGTTCTCTGGGACACACAGCGTCACCTCTGAAACAAGGCAGCTCATTCATCATGGCTGCAAACAGGCAGCTCGGAGCTATCCCCTTACAAAATACTATCTGAGCATCTCCCTGCACAGCCACCCCAAAGGAGGGACAGCCCAGGTCCACTATCAGAAGGAAGTACTGTTTTGAGAAAATGAAACACTGAAAGGGAACATACTGCTGTCAATTCCACAACAAGAGTGCTTTCATTCTGGAAAGCTGCTCCATCCTCCATTCAAGGGAAAATGGCATCTTCCTTCTCTGCAAAGGAGAATGGAGCAACACTGACTCCATAAACAGCAAAAGTGGCATTTAGAGACTTAAAAATACAGGATAGTGGGGGCTCTGCAATTACATGGATAGTTTAGCTTTAAAAAACAAGGCAACAGCCATGCCTGGGGATGCTGCTCACTAGGATATAGCTCCAGCTGGTCCAGAAATGATTGAGCCAGCTTGTCCCAAAATAGCAATAAAAGCATATGGGTAAATGGCACGCAGAGTCCTGTACGCAGCCTTAGAGTAAATGCTGTATGCCACACTGTGCTGTAGCACTTATTAGCACCTGCTATTAGAGCAGGTACTTCCCTGAGCCCACTCCTACAGTGCATTTGCACAGAACGCAGTTGGTGAAGGCACAAGATCTCTAACAGTTATTTAAGCTTTTTATTTAAAACTACAGTTTACATCCAAGCCATTTTTTAGGCAACACTTTTCACAGGAAGTCAGAAAAGCAGCAGTTGACAGCAGGGCTTAGACCCAGCTGCTCAGGGAGTCCAGACACCAGCAACACCTACCCACCTTCTCCTTCCCATGCAGAGCACCAGCTCCAGCAGACACAGGAAACTCAGAACTGACCAGCTCGCAGCATTACAGGGATTAGACAGGAGAGGGCAAAAGCTAGAAACGTTTAAAACTGCATCATGGATGCTAAGCAGAGCACGCTGGATGGACAGGAGGGGATTAAGTGCTTAACAGGCAGAACAAGTCTGTCAGGCCCACCCAACACGGCTGTTGAAAGCTCCTGCCCAGAAGAGGTCATTTAAACCCCCCTGCATCGCCCCGCTTGCGTAACAGCTCCGCTCCTGGCTCCTGCGGGAAGCGCTCCAGAGGAGCTGCTCTCTCCCACAACACTGCACACCCCGGGGGGCAGGCAGGACCCCCGTTTCAAAGGCCCTGCTGCCTTACTACAGGTATCGACAGCCTTCCGATTAGACCCACAGGCCAGGTCACAGGGGTCAGCAGTATTATCTCCGTATAGAGATGTCGGCTCTTTACAGCACTACCTCAGCATCAGGAGAAGCACTTTGTGATTGAATTGCTGCAGGCAGAACTTGGGGTTTCCTGCTTTTGTGCCAACACCTCCCCAAATGGGGCAGTCTCCAACACCTCTTGAAGAGGCTGTATAACCAGTTGTGGGTATCAACAAAGTGCAGCTGGGTAGAAAGCAAGTTACTACAGATGAAACGGATTGGAACATCATTTCTTCAAGGCAGATCTTGCATGAGGCAACGCTGGAGCTAGCAGCCACACAGCAGCTCAGAGCTGATTGGATTCACACAAGCTTCATCTGCAGCAGAGTTTGGACAGTAATTACTGGATCGGCTTGATAGCAAAGCTTGTTTCCAAAGGAAAAAAAAAAAATTAGAGCAACTTTAAGTAACAACACCATAAACATCTGAATTGACACCCTTGCTTTCTTCCCCCACCACAAGCTACTCCTTCCCACGTACATGGGCCAGCAAATACAACTGCAACACGATGACAGACAAGCCCAGGGAACAAGTTTGAAATTGGATCTTCTGTTTAGTTCCACTAATCCAGATCAGTCACTTTCCAAATACTGTTGAGGCAACTCCTTTGATGGCAGCTTTTCACTGCTGTCACTTAAGACCACGGCACAAAAATGCTGAAGGCGAAATGGCAACAAGGATTGAAAGATGCCCTCATCCTGCATGTGGGTGCAGCAGTGTCATTTCACAAGCAACAGGTCTGACAGCAGCACTGTTGCCAAGAGCTTCCGTCTTCTACTTACCAGCCCACCAGGCTCTGTTGACAGCTTTGAGGATGTGTCTACACCACAACTACACCAGCTGATTTAGGTCAAGATTTTGTTGGATTATGTTTTAAGCACATCTGTGCCTAGGCATGTTCCACAGAACACCCCCCACAAACAGCTGCCACAAGTGGAGGGCCAGAAGGAATTAACTCAAAGTTGCCTCCGAGCACACCTTGGTATCCCTCAGCCATAGCTCCAGTGCAAGACCCAGTGACAAAGCACCTTTGTCCCACGTGCTGCCCCGGGGGGTTCACAGTGATACAGCTTTAGACCAACACCATTGAACCTTAAAGCCAAGTTGCCTACATCCGCTTTCTCTACATACATCAGAAGCATTCACAAATTTTACAAACACACACAGGCTGATCTCAATGAGAGAAAGGGGAAACCAGGGCCGCACACACCATTATGAATTGTATTTACCTCAGATCTTAAACAACATTAGTGCTGGCCAACCACCTTGGCAACAAGCACTGTCAATACCACTCAGGCAGAAATCAGATTCCCCAAAAACAGCAGGAAGCAGCAGTAGCCAGGTAACAGCTAGGATGCTCCAGCATGTGGGTGGATATCAGATTCAGAAGACAAAAGATGTCATCAACATGAGCACACTCAGCTACCCCCACAGCACTTCAGTGCAATTAAATTCTTTCAGAGTAAAAAAAAAAAACACACACACACACACACACACACAAAAAAAGGCAGTTTAACAGTAGAAGCTTCAGAGTGGTAGTTTCTATGTTATCTCCTCCACATGCTTTAATTAGCCAGCCAGTAAGCAGAAGAAAAATACATCCTTATAATTGTCCAATACTAAATGAGTCACCTCCTTATATATTATATGTGCACTAAGATACAATACATATCCACTAAATCCAGCTGCATAAGCAGAGTTGTTTTCAGTCCTTTTGCTAAGAAGTTAGCAAAGCTCTTAAATACTTGCAGAAGTTTTTAAAAAGTTTATCCTAAGCCATTTGGCAAAGAACTGAATGTTAAGCACAGATTTTGCTCCTCTATAAGATAGCAAGGACCTAGCAGAACATTAGGCATTCCCTTACAGCATCCATGGCAAAGGTGGATCAGTTACAGAAGCACAACTGCCCAAAACCCTGCAGCCTGGCAGGCCACTGGTGCTCCACAGTCCCTCTGCCATTGATACAGGCCTAAGGACACAACTATGCACGCACTGGACTATCACAGGCACCATCACTGACCACAGTAAGTGCCTGCACAGCCATCAAGCTTTTATTCCCTGCCAAATCCCAACCAGAATCAGGCTACCAAGGAACTTCAGCTGGATCTTTCCCTACAGAGGAGTGAGGGAGGGAATCAGAGAGCAGGCTAAGGAGTGAGCAGAGCATGCTGGCCAGAAGTCTCTAGCCTTGCCAACTGCCAGTGCCATGAGACTGTAGCAGGTTTACGTGCTCTATCCACAGGCTCAACAAGAAGAATGAAAATAAATTCAGATCCCTACCACAACTACACCCCAGGCTTGTATATATTCAAACTGCATCAGAAAAGTTGGGAATGCCAGGTTCTGAGTGCAGCTTCAACAGCTTTCACTTCCTCTCACTAAAAGCCAAGCCTTTAGACAGCATCGCCTTTTCCCATACAACCACTCCCTGATCTTCTGCTATTCCTTAGTTCTTCTTGTCGCTGAGGTACTATGTAGTTCTTCCACACACACTTCCAATCTCACTTCCTCAAGGCCTGATTGAGGAAAGCAAGATTAGGCCCGCTAATACTCTGTAGCATACTGGTGAGCTGGGGTGCTTCCACCGATGCACAGCTGTTGTGGTTTAACCTCAGCCAGCAACTAAGTATCACATAGTCACACACTCTCCCCCTCCACCGTGGAGTGGGAACAGGAGTAAGAAAAACTCACGGGTTGAGGTAAGAACAGCTCAGCAATTGAAATGAAATAAAATATAATAATAGTAATGAAAAGGGAAGACTAAAAACCAAGAGAAACCACTGATGCACAGTCGGCTCCTGGGTAACTTCCCCCAGTTTATACACTGGGCATGACATTCTGGCTGTGGAATACCCCTTTGGCCAGTTTAGGTCAGCTGTCCCGGCTGTGCTTCCTCCCAGCTTCTGGTGCACTTGCTGCCTGGCAGAGCATGGGAAACTGAAAAGTCCTTGATTTAGGGTTAAGTACTACTGAGCAACTACTAAAAACATCAATGTGTTATCAATGTTGTTCTCATACTGAATCCACATACAAGCACTGTTCCAGATACTGGCATAAAATTACCCCAGCTGGAAACAGAACAACAGCTTTGGGGAGGTGGAGTGTGTTACCCCAGCAGCTACATGTACCCGCATGTGAGGCCTGGGTACCACAGGCCCGCGCAGCTCACTGCAGAACCCCACATCACTACTATGCTCTGAAACACCCAGCCTCTGGAACAGACGACAGCATAGCTAAAGCTTTCGTGTAATGTGGTATTCTTAAGGTCAGTGAATGCAGTTTAGTCTTGAATATCAGAATAAAGATAATTCTGGAAAGCTCAGGCCCCAAAGGGCTTTGAATCAGATTAGTTTCCCCACTTCAAACAAGCACATCTAGCTCCAGGGAAAAAAAAAAAAAAAAAAAAAAAAAAAAAAAAAAAAAAAAAAAAAAAAAAAAAAAAAAACAGGCAGCAAGAGGCTTAACTGAACAATTCTCAAGGATTTTCCTTGCTACTGTACAACAGAGAGACAGCTGATTCAAAAGACTTTTCAAAACACAAATCAATGGCTGCCAGATAGAGTATTCTTTCACTACAGGTAAGAAACAATATCTTATAGGATAAAAAAATACCAGCTTGGGAAGCTTGACAGTGTTATCTGCCTAACCACTCTCTTAGTTAGATGGTGAGACATCAGAAGGGAATTACTCTATGCCAGAAGAGAACAAAATGTTATCAGCTCTGCACCTGTTCAGACTGTGAAGTTGCCCACATTCAGCTGCGCACCCGAGATCAAACCTCAGGCGGTATTAAGAACCAAGCGTTCAGCCGAGACAGATTACATGTGCAGATCCAGGAAAGCAATTGCGTTAAGTGCCAGCCACTGGCATACAGTCCAACTTGCCGCTGCTTTTGCCCGAGAACCTGCTTATATAATCGCAGAGATGCTCGGCTCCCATGGCAACAGTTTACATAAGTGGCTGTGACTCAGGATGAGAGTTACCACCACTTGGCTCTTTAAAGAGACACCTCCGATGCCGCAGCTATGGCTTCACAGGCCTAGCCAGGATCCGGCTGGCGGCAGCAGGGCCCGGCTGATGAGCCCTTCCACTCCCGAGCCATGTCCTGGGGGCGGGTAAGACGGGCCAGGCGGCGGCCGGGTGCCCCCGCACGGTCACCCTGCCAGGCCCGGGCGTCTCCGGGCCCGGGGATCGGCCCCCAAGCCGCGGCAGGGCGGCCCGGGCAGAGCCATCTCTGCCGAGCCCCGCGGAGAAGGGCAGGGCAGCGCAGCATGGCCCCGCTGCGGGGAGGGGGCTCGGGCCGCACCGGACACACGTGTCCCCCCCTCCACCGCCGCGCTCCCTACCGGGGCTGGCCTGTCCCGCCTCGCTCGGCGCTGCCGCTCCCGCCGCCTCCTCCTCCTGCGCGGCCGCGGGGCTGCCGGCGCCCGGCGGCGAAGGGGACCCGGCGGTGCTGCCGCCGCCGCTGCCGCTGTCCTGCTCCCAGCCGTCCCAGAGCCAGGGCCGGTGCGCCTGCTCCAGGAGCCGGCGGCTGAGGCGGTAGTGCAGCAGCTCCAGGTAGCAGGCGCCGCACGACTCCCACTTGGGCTCCTTGAAGCGCTTCATGTACTCCGTCTTCACGCGCCGCGCCGGTACCACCATGGCGGAGCCGGGAGCGGGAGCCGGGATCCGCAGCCGGGAACCGGGAGCCGGGATCCGCCGGCCGAGCCCGCCCCCTCCCGCTGCAACGTTTAAATCCAAACAGCGGCGTCCGGCCCCGCCCCGCGCGGGGAGGGATGCCTGAAGCGGGGGAACAGGGGCATGAGGCACAGCGAACGAACGGAATGAGAGAGGATGAAAATTAAATTAAATATAAAATGAAATAAAATAAATAATAAATACACCAAAGCACCGCAGCCCTGGGCCCAGCAGTAGGGATGCGGGGGCCCGGGTGATCCCTGCACCAAGTGAGGTTCTGGGAAAGCCTCCCCGCCGCCCGGCTGAGGCACACTGAAACCCCGCGAGTTCGTGCAGTTCGTCAGAACTGATGCAGCAGCAGCGCCTTCTTCGTGCGGCACCGCGGGCCGCGGGGCAACAGCGGGGGAGCTGCCGCCTCCCGCTCTGCTTCTGTAAGAACACAAGGATGGGCAGCAGGCGGGGCAGGCCGGAGGGAGGCGAACACCTCTGCAGCAACAGGGACCTCTCTCAATTTTGCACTAATCTGCTTTAAAAACCTGTCTCCTGTTCCTCCAGAACAGGATTCGCCTAATCCAGCCATGCGCTAGGCGGCCGCCGCCGCTTGGAATACGAAAAGCTTGAGAGACAAATGCAGAAACCGGGGCGGCCTCTGCAGCCGCCCTCCGCCCTCCTGCCCGCACACGGACACGCACCCCCGGCTCTTCAGCGATTTCTGGATGTTTCCTTCTCTCACACACCGTATGTAGGGCATCGCAGCGAATCGTGCCCCTGTGGGACATGATCGTCCTTGAAACTGGTTTGCTGCAGAGCCTTTGCCACAGCGTCCCGCTCACTTCACGGCCCCCCTCTGGGAGGGGACAGCGTGTTCCCCCCGCCCAGCCCCACCCGCCGCCCGACGGGCTGCGAGCGCCCTATTTTGGACGCCTGCAAACCTGACTCCCCTTGCCATGCGCAGGCTCTGCACAGAGGCTCTCGGGCCTCCTCGCCAGTCCTTGCTCCGACACACGGGGGCACTGACGGATTTTCAGAAACAGTTCTAGGAACCTGGTCTCTTTTTTTTTTTTTTTTTTTCTTTTTTTACTAATGAGGAAGCAAACAGGTTTTCTCCTTGCCTTACCCTGTGCGTCCCCTGAGTGACACAACTGAAAAAAACAAGCTGGCATGGATTCCCGGGATGATAAACGCAGGCCCAGACTCTTCCAGTGAAACCAAAGTGTTGGTGGCTTTAAGGTGAGGGGGCGGGTGTTACACACAGCACCTCTGCCTGCGCGGCAGAGCGATGCAATCCTCGATACAGCTAACATAACCAAATTGACTTAGTTTAATCGATGTTCAGATGGAGCTGAATTTAGCCCTGGTTTTGCGTGAACTGGCTGAGGCTTTCCAACCCCTTGGTGCCCAGGCATGAGTGAGAGGGACAGAGATGTTGCCTGACCTTTGCAGAAGCACCTGGATATCTCCCTCCAGCCCTCACAGCCCCCCAGGCCTTGCAGTTATGCCAAGAGCCCTATGACAGCAAGATATTGGACAAATCCAGGGTGTCCCTCTGCGTTTCAGGAAAATGCAGTCAGGAGAGGCCGATTGCAGTGGTGCTGCAGGCAGACACGTTGTACATCTGCATCCATAAACCTGTTAAGTTCCATTTTAAAACCCGTCGTAACTTTTCCCCAGCTCCCTTCAGCTCTGCCTGCTGCTCTCAGGAGTGGGTGGTGATAGGGCTGCCAGGGAGCCGAGTCTGGGCAGTGTATTTACCGGGAAGAGAGGCACAGAAATAGCAGGGCACCCAGCCCCACCCAACAGCCTCAAAAATGAGAGAGGAGCTCCTTCTGAGAGCTCCTTCTCTCCATGCTGTGACACTCATGGTACCCTGCCCGAGGTAGATAGGCCCACATATTTCACTGGAATAGTACCAGGCAGATGCAGCAGTTTTCTCCCCCCACCCAGTGCTATCCTGAGGATTATATTGGGGAGCTGCCTCGCTCATTTATTATCCCCACTGAGGGCTCCAGTTGCATCTGGGTTGTCCCTGATGTCTTCTCCTTTCGCCCTTAGTGGTCGTGCTGGGGCCCAGCCATGTCCTCAGCACCACCTGCTGTAACGGAGGGAATTTCTTGGAAAATAACAGGGAACAATAGGTTTAAAAACACCAGTAACTGAAGACAGCACTAGAGAAAGCAGCTGTAGCAGTGCTGTCTAGAGAGGAGAGCAGATTGCTCCCCAATTAACCTGGACTCTGGTTTCTTACTCTGATACTCTGCTCAGTCTATATGAGCAGAGGACATAAGTGGATTTCATATAAACAGGCAAGGTCCGGGAGTTGCAGAATTTCCTTTCCTTTTATAAAATGTTATTTTGTACAAAATATCATTTTGAACCAACCTGCACAGTTTTAGCTGGTCGCTTGTGGTTATGAAAATGCTGCTGCTTTTTCCACATATTTTATAATAACAATCTCTCCTTTCCCAAAGGACTTCTGTTCCCTGTTGTCCTGGTTTCAACTGAGATAATTTTCTTCTTAGTAACTGGTGCAGTGCTGTGTGTTGGATTAAGTATGAGTATAATGTTGGTAATACACTGATATTTTAGCTGTTGCTCGGTAGTGCTTACTCTAAACCAAGGAGTTTTCACTTTCCCATGCTCTGCCAGCCAGCAGGTGCCCCAGAAGCTGGGAGGAAGTACAGCCAGGACAGCTGACCTAAACTGGCCAAAGGGATATTCCATGCCATAGAACATCATTCCCAGCGTGTAAACTGGAGAGAGTTGCCCAGGAGCCACTGATCGCTGCTTGGGGGTGGGCTGAGCATCAGTCAGTGGATGGTGAGCAACTGTACTGTGCAGCACTGGTTTCTCTTGGGTTTTATCTCTCTCTTCCTCTCAGTTTTATTACTATCATTGTATGTTGCTATTGTTATTATTATAATTGGTATCATTATATTTCACTTTATTTCAATTACTGAACTGTTCTTACCTCAAGCCACAAGTTTTGCCTGTTCTTTTCTCCTGATTCTCCTCCCCATCCTACCAAGGAGTGAGGGGATTGAGCAAGTGGCTGCACAGTACTGGGTTGCCATCTGGGGTTGAACCATGACCTCAGTTTAAGAAGACACCGCTATATCAGAGGTGCATGGCTGCTCTCTGATGGCTTTGCTATCAGGAAGGGATCACCTTTTGTAGAACCAAACTTCTCCTGGAGTGCTCATAAACCTACTGCCCAGTCATTAATCCGTGTCTCAGCCATCGCACAGGAAATGCCAGTATGACAAGCTCCAGATCCTGGCACACAGTCTGTGATCTCCCATTTTCTGCAATTTTTTCCATAAACTCTACACTCCTCAGAGGAGCCACCTAATTGTCACAAGAGCCTGCAAGGTGTCAGTGCTTCGTGAATAACACAGTATTATTAGTAGCTGCCTCCACCCATCCTCTCCATCATACCGCACGGGCTTAGTACTCTTGCTGACATGAAAATGAGCACCCAGCTGCCCGGGTGCTACAAGGTAAGCTGCACCTTGGCACTCCTGATCATGTTTCTCCTTCGCAGCGCAACCCTCCCATCCAACAGTTTGCATGCACATCCCACAGTGCCTGGGGAAGGGGCAGCAGCAAGGCTTGGGAAGCAACTGGGGACCACTTGTAAGAAGACGTGTGACAGGAGTGTGCAGAGACACCCAGCAGAGCTGACGCTGTAATTCACACATTACCTGAGGCTGATGCAAGCAAGAGGCTGAATGTGGCTGTCAGGCACCTTCCCCATGCCCTGCCACAATCTAATCTTGACACCTATAGTGCAGCAACCTCCAGGCCACAGGGCCCAACATCCCAAACCAACTCCAGAGACATTCGGCAGCTCTGGGGCAGGATGCTGAAACCGTCCTGGGTGAAGAACAACTCCTCCCTCACCCCTCCATCTACAGCCAAGCAGCTCTGTGTGTGCCAGACAAGAATCATTCCCTGTCCTTGACACAGCAGCTCTGGATATTCTCAGTGTTGCTGTATAAACATTATTATTAATTTAATCCTAATGAGTTTTGGCTTCCATGCCTCATGGCAGAGACTTCCATGTACTGAGAATAGCCAGTTAGTAAATGATTCCTAAATGAGGAAGTATAACATTTATGAGGTTGATACTAACATTAGAATTTCCTCCCTTGCATATTTTGCTGCATTTTTGCTTTCATTAAAAAATGAAATAAAGACACCTTTTGAATCACAGCACTGAAATTCTAAACACAGTTATTCAGTTTAAAACGTTTTTCCCCTGAGGATCTAATTTATGCCTCTTAATTCTTATTTTTGTTCTTTTACACGTAGCAAACCAGGTGGCCAGGTAGGTCAAGAGTTTCTGACTAGATCCATGACAGATGACTGATTGATGCCAAACCCCAAGAGCCCCAGTTTCCTCCACCACCCCCATTTGAATGGGAGTGCCATTCCCACTAGGGAGGACATCAGCCTGAGCTGGGAAACAGCCTTATTTCTGTCTGAGACAACCACAGCAAAGTCAAGAGCAGAAAGATAGCCTGAGTTTTATGCAAAAAGTAACAGGTAATGAAAAATGAGCATGGATGTTATTTTGCGGAGTACAGTCCAGAAAAACACCAGGTAATCACATGGGTAGTTTACATGTGGTTTTGAGTTGCAGTCTTTTGCCGTTGCACCTCTCTGTAGCTCCAGGCAATAAGGGGGAATGGTGGACAGTTTATATGCAGTAGTAGTGGAAAAATTACATGTCAACACATCTTTCAAATCCACAGACTGGCTTCCAGCCGAATCAGGAGCTGTCAGAGTCTGAAACTAGGCTGCTGAGTTTGCTTGGGTAAAGTCTGGAGGAGAGAGAAACCAGAAAGAAATAAGCTGCTTCTCAAAGAGAAATGCATTTTTAAAGTACTGAACAGCATAAAATCCAAATCAGCAAGAAAATTTTGCCAGATAGGGAAAAAAACACAGTCTTCCTAGACCTGTAAACTCTTCTTTCACCTAGATCAGTGAATCTTTGCCAAATACTGGGGGTAGCTGACCCAATCACTTCACAAAACAAGCCATCACTCTGTTAATAGTAGCCTGGTTAATCCTGCAGATGTAGGTTCTTTGGTTTCATGGGCTATTATCCTTTTTAGGTCTACACCAGCTGCCCACAGGGTAACACTGTCATGGGAGAAGGATCAGAAGAGCTGGTTCAAATGTTCTTAGCAGCAGGTTAGTCAGCAGTAATGCACTTGGCAGCAGAAGTCTCACAGAATTGCCTGATCCCAGTATCCAGAGGTCTGCAAAACTTGACCACAGCCGTTGTGAATTGCGACCAGCTGGGAAAGCCCTGCACCCCCTCTTCTGGCAGCTCTGATCACAAATCCTGTTATTTGTGCAAATCTCACATTTTTCTTGGAACAGCTTGAAGCTTTTTGCCATTACAGCTGAGTGGCTGTGCCTCCAAGCACCCACAGCAGCAGAGCTCACAGCAACCTTCGCAGCTCCTCTGAGTCCTGCCAAAGGTCCACGCCTTCCATCCACCTTTCTAAAAGATGAACAGAGAGATGTGGCTCCTTGGGTTGTGTGCTAGTAATGTGGCCAGGAGCAGGGAGAGGCATTTCCCACTCCTGAGTGTCTTTTGGTTGATGCAGTTCTGAGTCCTGAACTGGACACCCAGAGAGGCTGGCTGTTCACCACATGGTGTGAACACAACTCAGCTCCCAGTTTTAAATTGTTACAGTGGCAAAGAATAAAGTTCGTACTGGTATCAGTTCTTTTTCCCCCATTTTTTTTTCTGAGTCTTTAAGGCTGCAAATTTGCACACCTCTGTTGACTGGTCAAGTGGGTCCTAGCAAGGAAACATCTTACAGTGGGCAGTAACGGGGTGCTTGTCAAGACACTGCCCCCAGCAATGCATTTTCAGGCTGCCTACTCAGTCTGAGAAAAATCCAAGTTTACGTGCCAGCTGAGTAAGAGGCAGGAGAATGAGGAGACATTTCCCACCTGTCCCTTTTTACCTCCTGCTTGAGCAGCCCCAGTGACCAGCAGGCTGGCTGGTGATCCTGGGCCTCTGCTCAGCAGCTGCCTGTCCCATGGCCAAGGCAAGGACCTGGCTCCCAGATGTGCTGCTCCATGGGCAGTGCAGGAGATCCCACTCTCAGCCACATGCCAGCTCAAGCTCATATTTCCAAATCTGGTTTTAAAGGGCAAACAGGGATTGAGGCCATCCACCATGTGGTGGGATCACACTCCCAAAAAAGGCATCAAGGCAGACCTGCATCATGCTCCAAGTGGCGGAGTCCAACACAGTCCCTTGCAAAGTGCAAGACGTTGTCGAGTTCATGGTCTCAGTAACACCTGCAGGATGCCACCTCCACAAGTTGAGGCAGGAGGCAGCTCGAGTGCACCCACTCAAGGAGACACAGGCGATGAAGAAGTATCTGAGCCCACACACTTTCCTTCAGCCTTATCTCAAGCTCCTATTGATACACAAAGCTGTTCTTGGCTCATACTCCCTTCCCTCTGGAGCTCTGGGGCAGCAATCCAGCCACTGGTCGGGATTACTTTTGCTGTTGTTTCTGCTCATATTCCTTTTTCAACCCCAGACACATCTTGCTCTGCTTTTTTTGGCCCTGGACAGCACCCAAGAGGCTGGTACAGAATTTGCCACAAGCAAGGGATTCAAAATCTCTATCATTTAATGGCTACCTCTGAGACCCCATCTGTCACTGAGGGAACATAAAATTTTTGGGGCGAAACACAGACACCTGTGCTGTAACCTGCTCCCTACCTCACTGCAGTTAGGGAATGCTGCTGAAATGATGAACTTTGAAAGATCAGTCCTTCAGACCATCACTGCTGGGCTAGAGTCAGCCTCTAGGTGATGGGGACAGAAGCTGTTTCTATGGCTTTGGGATGTTTCTTCCAGCACAGGAACCCGCATGCCTCACAATTCCCCATATGGTGGCCCAGTGCCAGTCCTAACACCTAACAGCAGCCTGCACGGTGATGGGTCTCTGTTTCCCAAGCAGTGAATTGATGGGTAGTAACAAATGATCCATAGATAATAATTTAAAGCTTGAAAAACTTCTCAAAATTTGCAATGAGAAGGCTTGGGAACAAGGCCGGCTCAAGTTCATATTTCCAAATCTGCTTTTAAACACCAGAAATTATTGGCAAGTCAGTGATGACTCTGGGCTGATTTCACTGTCAGTTTGTGAAATCTCTGTAACTTAATCTCATTGATCCTCCCCCTGCAAACAAGTGGGTCTTCAACACAAAAAACCCTCATCCCAACACAAACTCCGTTTAAGGATCTCAGTACCATGACCATGTGCTTTGAGATCATTCACTGAAGGTTGCCACAACTATCTCACGTTTTTCTGAAGCACCTCCAACACCAGTTCAGAAAAAATAATGTATTAGAAGTTCTTCCCCAGACCACCTAGAGAAACAGTCCCAAAGGACCCCCTGGCTCCTGATGAGGACACGGGGTGGAGGAGAATGCCACACTGGGGACAGGAGGAAGACTATGCAGGGAGCTCCGGAGAGGGGTTCACCTGCCCTCGGCAGTATCCTGCGAGGGAGCAGGACTTCCAGCCTCTTGGTGGGGGGGCTG
>VYZQ01014401.1:0-26769 GCA_013400655.1 Mystacornis crossleyi | reverse complement strand
CTCCTCCTGCTCCTCCTCCTCCCGGCCTGGCCAGCGCGGGGAGCGGGGGCCGGCTGCCGACGGGGATGCGCTCGGCGCCGCAGCTGCAGCGGGGACGGGGCGGCAGGGCCCCCCTGGCGGGGTGCGGGTGACACGGGTTGAGCCTCTGGCGATGGCTGCTGGGACGCGGGCAGCACAGCAGCCTGCCCTCCTGCACCGCTGCCCCGGTGGGACTCGTGTGCGTACTGCCATGGTCGTGCCCGTAAGGCAGGCGGCCAGCGAATACACCGTGGCAGCCCATGGCACACGGGATCTAGGCACCCGCTCCGTGGAGACGAGCCCATCTCCCACTGAATCTGTGGTGCTTCACGGGAGCAAGGCTCTCGGGCTGGCAATGGAGCTGCCCAAACACCCGCTCCCATCGCTGCCACACGCGACAGTCACACACGGGCACAAGGGCTGGGCGCCTGGGCCAGCGCCACAGCCTCGAGGCCTTTCAAACCCTGCAGGAGGACAAGCACGGCAATGGAGAGGCAACGATGATACAATTCCACATCACAGGGCACTGCTAAAGCTGTAGCGGTAAAAAGCTCACTGAATCCTGCCCTGAGGGCAACTTAAACAGCAGAGCATGCAGCTTGTGAAACCAAGTGACATTTAGGCACAGTGCAGGTGCTGTGCAACTACACAGGCTTAAAGGTTTGCAAGAGCAGGAGGAGATACTGAGAAAACTTACTGGGGAAAACAAATGTTTAGAAAACAAAGGTGGTTCCAAGGCACCTGATAAGGGGGCTAGATAGAAAATGTGGGTGCTTCCAAGGCACCTGATGAGGGGATTAGAGTATTTGCATTACAGTACAGAAAATGTCATCAGGGCTTCTAAATAACTTTTTGCCCTACTTTCCTCCTGACCAAGTTCCTCTACATGTAATTGCAACCTGCCCTGCTAAATTGCGCTTTGAGATTTACCTGCACACTGCTTGTTTCCTGAAGTACAGCACAATACAAAATTCATTTGTCAGACTTGTTCTGTGGGCACTCAGGGCAGAATGCTGTTTCTAGGACCACCACCTCCCAGGGCTGCAGCATGGCTCCACATCAGCCTCCCTGCAAAGCACACCGCATGCCTGATGTAGAAAATGTTAGAAAGCATCTCACATCCTCCTAGGTACTTTTCCCAGTGACCTGTCAACCGCACACAGCTTCCCAGGCTGACTAGTCATAGTCAGTGGCAAGGGGAAGTTTGAGACATTTAAGGCAAAACCAAAGTCCTCCAAGGCATAAACAAAAACATAATTAGTCTAAGCTGCCTGGTCCACATCTTGTGGAAGCTGGGCTCCCACTATTTTCAATCTCTTTCACTGTCTTACTGGAAAAAGAGCATCTGCTCTCTCGCGTGGGTTTGGATTCAGCAGCTGCCTGGGCTGCAGAGGGACACGAAGAGAGGCAGCTGTACCAAGGAGAGGAGCTGTACCAAGGATTCAGAAAAGAGGAAGACAGGGAGTAAGATGTGTTCATGTCCATGTGACAGCAGAGCCAGGCAGACTGTCTTCTCGTTCACCACTGTGCAGATCATACCAGACTATTCTTGATTCCTACTTAGTCTTTTCTCAGCTTTTGGTGGGATTCACTACAGAAAAGTAAATCACAAACAGCAATGGAGACTTTTGTGTGAAACAGGAGAAAATCCTCTGCCACAAAACTTGAACTAAACAGACTGCCTTCTCCTGCTTTTCCAAGCACGCTGCTTCCCCTTTCCACTAAAGCCAAGCATTTTCTTCCTGTGTTCCCCACCCCCACCCCCTGCTAGCAGACCCTATAAGCTGCCATGCAATCACCATTGCCTCTCAAGGGATGGCTTGTAGGGAAGTGTCAGAAACGAGCAGAGTGCTCTGTAGGCAAGCTTCAGGAGAGCCCCAAACAGAAGCCAGGTCAAGAGGTGTTTTTCCTAGGGGGCAGTTGTTTTTACTACCCTCCCCATTCAGGAATCAGCACTGGAAAGCAGGGTCTGTTCCTGCAGAAACACAGAGTGCTGGGTAGGAAAGCTCTGTTCTAGCCCACAATCACAGTGAAGGGCAAAGCAAAAGCTGTGTTACCCACCTGCAGAGCTGGCGGCAGATCAGCTCACCATGCCAGCAGATCCAGTTCAGCACAGACAAACCAGATTTGCAGAGGTCCTTTATTTATGTTGCCTAAGCTTTAGGACCTATTTGAGCTGAAGAGTGTTAGGATGTGCTGGTTGGGGCAGTAGAGCTAGCTGACCTGAAGGAGACAGGACCTTCAGCACAGCTCCAGCAGAAAAGGGACACACCAGGCTTCCACATGCTTTGAAAGTGTCTCTGCAGTGGTGTTTCATCTCCAAGGCCCAAAGACCTCACTGTAGGATCACTAGCTCACAGGCCCAAGCTATTGGTACTGAGAGTTCCATTTTCTGCCGCCAGAACTTGCAATGATTTAATCTCTGACCACCGAGCTTTGCTCCAGAATCTCAACTTTCATTTAAAAGACAACACACTTCTAACCTTGTGTTCTACAGGATCACTGACAATATAAATTGTTCAGTTCAGGTACAGCTGTACTGTAAGCTGCAATGCTTCATGCAGATATTAGAAACAGCCCATCAGAGAAAAGAATACCAGAAGCAGTCTGGCATGGAGATCTCTAACCACACAACTGGCAATGTAGACGTACAATGAATATTAACAGTGATAATAAATACTTCAGTGCTGATCTTTGCTAAAGCATCAACTAATTCAGTAAATGTCCTAAGAGAAGTGACCTGAGAAACATAATATAATAAACTAAACAAGTTGAGATTAAACAAACCCCACAGCAAAATTACGGGACCGTATCACCACATTTGTTCTTTTTCAGTTCCATCATAGAGATGTTAAGTCTTTTCTTATTTTGTAACGAACTCTGTACAGTGGAATAAGGGACCTCATGACAACCCAGGCAGCTGTTTTTTCAGCATAAGCATAAACAAAGTATTTGGTGAATAGTAAAGATACAGAACAATAGGAGGAATATGAACAGCTACAAGGAGAATTTTGTGTGGGGTTTGAGAACCTTATTTGATTTATAAACACCAAGGCCCCAACCAGCATCACCTTCAATGGAAAGAGATCTCCTAAGGCCATGAATATTAAAAGGTGCTCTTGAGAAGCTAGTTTTGTCTTTGGCTGACAGCTTAGGTCACATCCTCTAGGAGAACAGATGTGGTGCTTCAAATTGCCCAGGTAAAATTGAGATGATTGGTATGGCAGGGGAAAAGACAAGCATCATCCAGCTTTGTCTCCAGAAAAATGAAGTGTGGCTGTTTTATAGTTATGGCGAGACACAGTGCATGTTTTTGCAGTCATCTGACTTAAAACGTGGCTGAGCTTTCAACTACAAAACATCTGGAGAACACCAAAAGATTTTTCATAGTACTACTCTGATTTGAGAAGTCAGGTCTGCTATATTTGTAGCCTCCAGGCAAGGAAGTGCCATCTGAAACATGAACATAAGGTCTGTCTTGACTCTGGAAACTGAGTAAATTCATCCAGAGTTTAGCTAAGAACACTTGAAGAAAATTAGCATTAGCGTTCAGGGGCTGAAGCAGGTCATGCTCCCGAGAGAAACAAGAATAACATGTTATGATGATGAGATGGGATGAGAAGACTTGCTCAGAAAGAGCCAGCTCTGCCTGCCCACAGCCAGCCAGGAGCTGAGCTCCACCTTGCATCTAGGGAAGAGAAGTCCCAGTTCAGGGACTTTCCAGGGATTTTTCGTCAGATACCTCCTCCTGCATGGGCAGAGCAGGGTGCAAAGGAGGTGAGACACCATAGGATAGTTTTCTCTGAACTTGCTGCCACCAAGTGACTCCTTCCTCTGGCCCACCTGTAGGCTGGACAGTCACCCTCCCTGGTGAAGCTCCTGGTCTTTTCCCAAGCTGGAGCAGTGGTCTGCTTCCAGGTCAGGAAGAGGTTGGTAGGAGTGGATGAAAGCAATTTACCCACTGAAGGGAGAGGTAAATCAGGTGATCCCTGGTTTCAATTCAGGAAAAAGAGGAAGAAGGGAAAATGTTTGTTTTAATGGGCAGAAAGAGCTGAAGTTCTTTCCCTGTAATGGATGAGAGGGACCTCTGACAGTATGACCATGACATCTCACCATGCTCTTCATCCAGATCCAGATCTTACCCCTATAAACCTCTGAGACATGTTCACCCATACTGTAATGCCAAGATGAGTGTGCGCCATCATCCTCCACCACGCAGCTGTTGAAAAGAAAAAGAAAAATGTTATCTGCATTACTCATCTACATTGGCCACATTTCTGCACTGCCTGAAGTACTCTCCTTGTCTGAAAAAGCTTTCTCGTACCGGTCAGAGGGCATGAGTGTGTGTGTTGGCTTCTGAAAATCCATATTGCTGTGTCTCATATATCAACCTCCACATCCCTGGCCTCAGCCATCACTGGGAAACCGCAAGGTGCACCAAAATCCAACAGCTTGTCTTGGTCATGCCCCACCTAGAGCTAAACACTGTTCAAGTACTCTCCAGCCCTTTACTGCCACAGGCACCTTTAAAAGGCCAGTCAGGGAAATTACTCCCTTAGGAGTGGCTTAATTTATCCTGATGCTCAGTCGGGGTAGGTACTGATGGTGGATGCCAGTTAGTTTTGCATTTAGCAGAAGATAAGGTGTCTGGGGTGTCATATATGCTGACCAGGATAGAAAAGTCTCCTGGGCCCTTGTTTCTGGCCAGCATGCAAACAAGTAAGGTGGTGGAGGGCAGTGACTCAGAATCAAGTTAAGGCAAATAGCGCAGAGTTAACTGGGAACCAGGACTTCCTGGCTTTAAATTGTACAATTAAACATTGCCTTAAGTGCTGTTAAGGTCACAGTAATCTTAACATTACTTTCATGAGCATGTTTCTTAAGGAAAATTAGAACATAGAGAAGAATTCACAATAGGCTGTAATTAACAGTTCCCTGTTGCACTTGTGCTCTTCAAGTATGAAAAGAAAAACATCTGCTAAAAGGCTAACAGTGGCAAGATGAATCTGCTTTGACAGTGTGTAAGAGCCAGGAAAGCCTTCAGAGTGTTTGGCTGGGATTCAGGATGGGAGACGGTGCCATTAATCCCCTCTAAGCCAGGTAACCCACCTGTCTGTCACCACAAGACAAGGTGGGCCTTAGTGAGGAGAGGAGTTGTGGTAGAATCAGGCAGGAGTGATCAATAGCCCAGAAAAAATGCTCTAAATTCATATAATTTTTTTAACGTGTAGAAACAGAATAAATATTTAAGTAGTAATAATTACATATTAATACAACTTATTAACTGGAAGATCCACATATAATCAACCTGATTCACTTTATAAGCTTGATATAAATTTTTGCTCTCCCTCCTATCTACTTTTCTTATTTCCTTTTCTCACCCCAAGTCCTTTGCTTCACTTCCTTGCTGCATCTTTTCTAGGACACAGATTTATTTCCCACCTTCATGGTAAAGCACGTAGCACTTTTTCTGGTGCTCAGAATTAATTAACAATAAAATCTCTTTATTACGATCTGATGACAATTTGCTCTCCTTTACTGGCATCCCATCACAGTGCTACTGTGACCTGAACTGCAATTTAATCCTCATAGAAATTCAAAGCTTTTACAGCTCAGTGTAGCTACCAGGTTAGTGCTCGTAACAGTCCTCTTGGCTGCAAAGGAGAAGCAGTTTGAAATGCTCATCTGGCAAAATGATGAAACTCCTGTCTTCCACTACAGAGGAATTTCATGTGAAAACACAACAATCTGAGAAATAACCTGTGAAAAACATCCAACCCAGTTTCTCACACATCCCATAAAAGGAGCTTGCAACCTGCACAGCAGACTGGGTTTGAATAGAGTGCAATGAAAAATATTTAACTTCCCTAAAAATCACAGCAATATATTTATTTTTGAAGCTCTATCCCTGAAAATAGCTGGGATAATTAATGGAAAACTTTCCAAAACATTCCAGCCCAGGCACTAAGCATGAGAAACTCCAGGCTGAAGGGAGGCCAGAAATAGGAGCCATGGATCAGTCAACTCCAGAGGCACTGCAGTGCTGTTGCAGTGAGCTTGATGCCATAATCTGCCTACTGGGATCCAGGCCCATCTCCAGGTGGCAACAGGAATGTGTAAAAAAGCCAGGGAAGGGACTGGAGTTCAGAGGACATCAGGCATCCCTGTAATGTCAGGAGCACAGTCCAGGCAGATCAACGTAATATTAAATATTTATAAGTTCCTGCCATTTCCATCTGTGTTCTGTTGGAACATCTTTACTTCCAGGGAGGTGGGTGAAGCAGACATCAAGGATGGCAAGAATATTTATTTAAATGACAGCTGGCTGCAATTGCAACCAGTAAGAACTACTGACCTGCAGCAGGCCAGGAAGCAGCTATGTCAGTCTGGAAGGCACCAGGGGCTTCACAGGGCAACACACAGACAGCTCTCTCAGTATGACACCACTTCTGGTTGAAGAATAAGGTACACAGTCTGAACCTGGCAGGATCCCTCTCTATCAACAGCAATCCAGGTATTTGTAAGCTTCCACAAACATGCTGCTAAATTCTTTTGAAGCTCTTATAGAAATGAGGCTGCTGTCCTTCGCATAACTTTAGAAAGTACTTCTTTAAATATTCACATTTTAGGACAAATATTTTTATCCCCCCCTAAAGGTAAATGCTTTAGATGTGCTGAACAAAATGGCCTCCACCACTTTCGCATAGAAGGGGGGATGGGAATCATGAAGTAAAAAATATCACTATTTTAAAAATGACCCCTAAATTTTCCTCATAATTATCTTCAGTACCTGAATGCATGGTTTGGCAATGAAGAGCTGTCACTGTGGAGCACAGCAGCCAGAAAAAGGAGTGAGAAATAGGAGAAAATGCTTAAGCCACTGTGAATGGAAGTGGTACTCTTTCATTTGAACACTTGCATGTCTGCAGAAATGCTCAGCACATCACTGCAGCATTTTCAGATGCAGACATACATCATGACATGCATATATAGGCATGCACATGTATTTCTCACCCTTAGATTAGTTCCAAGTCTAACTCAAGTTTGCAGCAGACACCACTCTCTCTGGTGCTGGCTGAAGATAAGGAAAATATCTCCCACAGGAGCCAAGAACCATTGCAAGCCCAACCATTTCTGTTTGAAAGTCACAGCAAGATCCAAGAAATGTGCCACATTCCTTTACAAATGTGTCCACTGCAGCATACCTTTCCCCACAGACTGAGGATGAAAAAGGCTCTGTGCAACAATTATAACCATATTTCTTAATGGCGTACTGAAGAGCACTTACAGGTTATTTTACTGCAGTAAAATCTATACAGACAAAAATAACCGTATCAATAAGTCCAAGCTTTAAAGCCCCATGTACAGCACATGCAATCTCTGTGTGCCAACAGTTAAGCTACCATGCACAAGTGTCATACTGCTCTTTCTTGCTTCATTGCCTGACTTTTTTCTGCTCCAAGCAGCTGGCTCAGCCAGGCAGGCTTTGTCCCAACTCCAGCACAGAGCAAGCGCGGACTCCACCATCACAGCACTTTGTGGGCTCTTACGTGCCGTGTTCTTTCCTCAGCTGGGCAGCATCAGCCCCTGTACCTGTGTCTCCAGAGGTGGGAGGCAGCTCTTCCCTACTTGGCACCCCTCCGGGACAGCTGAATACAGCACAGAGGGAAGAAGGCTCCAGGTTCTCTTTATCATCAGGTGCAGGGAGGAGCTCTATAGGACAGATGTGTCTCACAGGGCTGTTTGGCCCCCAACAAACTCTGAAGGATGAGTTTGCTTTGACACCTTTCCAGCCCTCAGTAACTTCGGCAACCTCCCTAAACAGGGAGAAACAAATGCTCCACTTCTTTGCATCTCCCTCTTCCTGCCTTATCCTCCTTCATGTTCTTTGTAGCACCTGGATTAAAAAAACCCCTTAGAATAATCCAAGTGAGAGTGTGATCAACAGTAAAGGAAGAGACGTGTTTTCTGCTTGCTAGCAGAAAACTAGCCTTAGATAGAAAACTTAAAATATTACAGGTTGAAGGTCCTCTGTGATGCAAGGAAGTGGGGAATTGAAGGTCTGTACCAGTAAAGCTGAGAATGTCAAATGGGAATCACAATGAAAAATACTGTTGGATCTGGGAATTAAAGTCTAGCCTCACAGAGTCTCAGAGGGAGGTGCAACAAGAGACTGCTCACCAGAGGAGTGATTTGGAGAAAGCTAGGAATTCCTCAGTCACGTGTCCCTTGCATTGCAAGGAAAATCCAAGAGGCTGTTCCTCTCCCAGGCACACTCAGTACTGCACTGGCTGCTTCAGAACAAGTCTGCTGTAAAGAGGAAGAAACCCAATTCCAGAAACGAATGAACATTAGTTGTATGGTAAGGAAGAAGAGGGAGAACAAAAGGTGGATTGCTCTTACTGCAGATAAAACAGAACAAAGTGCCTTATAAAAACATGGTGAATCTGGGGTCCCATGGGAGAAGAAAAATGATGACAGACCGTCTGCGATCTGGGGTGCAACTAGCATCATATCCATCTAAATCTGAAGTTGTTTTAAATCATCTGCAACAGAAATTATTTGTGATGACATCAGACCATTAGGTCATTGTCCATTCATCATGAGCTGGGGCTCATCCAAATTTCCATCCATAGTCAGACCACCAGCCACTACAGTATAAATAACAAAATCTGTAATTCATTTTTGGCTCAGATGCAGTTCTTTCACTAATAAAACACTGAAATCAGTGACCTGGCACTGCCTTCCATGGACTGAACTAAGGCAGATGGTGCACATTCATTTTTTTGCCCCCAGACTGAGCAGAAGTCAATAAATGAGCTATAGCCAGTACGCTGAGATTTAGAGGGGTTTGATGGTACTTTTAACTTTATATCTCTGCTGAATTTCTAATTTCTTCACCTCAGCCCACAGGTCATGCTTTGGATGTGGATTTATTGAAGTCAGGATTTCACAGCTTTGAGCAAGATTCAGAATATAATTTATGGACGCAAGAGAGGTCAGAATGAAGAATTGGGACACAAGAGACACACCTTAAGGAAAGAACTTTCCTCCCATCTCTGAAGACTGATCAGCTGTGGCTCTGAAAATCCCATTCAGCAGCTTGATCTCCTCAAAATGCCCCAATCTCACTCTATTTCTCTTCTCCAACCCCCAACTATTTTGCTGCATCTGGGAATAATTTTTTCCAGCCCTGTTACACTGCTTCCAGATGTGCTGTACTTGAGGTGCAATGGCCTATCACTACCCCACCTGTTGAAGCATGAGCTCAGCTACTGAGGCAGCAGCCCTTTCCAAGGACTTGAGGTTTTAGAAATGACAAGAACAGATTTCCCCATGGGAGCTGTCTGAAGGAGCAGTGATACATTTCCTACATTCATTGTGTGTGTTTTGGGTCTCCTTGATATGAAATTAATAGGGAACAGGAGCAGCAGGTGAAATTGTGAGGTCCGCAATGACTGAAGTCAAGAGGTCTGTTCCCTGGTACTGCCTCTTACTCCTCCACTCCTGCTGGCCCCCGGTGATGTGACAACCTTCCATCTCAGTTCGGTGACACTCCAGCGCCCTGTTCCCTAGCAGGCTCCTTCGTACCAGATTGCTGTGTCTCAGCAGGGATCCAGGCTGCCAGCAGTGCATAAATGTACATAGCCTGGAGCCTGAGGTGGAGACACACAGATTTAATGCCTTTTATTCTCTTTTGTCAGAAAAATGTAATTTACTTACTACTACTATCCACTGTTAAAAGAGAGAGGAGCTTATTGATACAAAACTAATACTGCTTTAGTATAGTGACAGCATTAAACTAGTGCAGCTTCCTCAGGATAGACACAGCTGCTGGATTCAAGGTGTTTATAGCACTACATTGCCAGGGGAATGAGCTGTAAACACACAACAGGCCTTTGCACCCCCCTTGACAGCATCAGGTCACATTTCAGTTAGATAAACAAAAAAAAATCCAAAAGTCCACCTCCAATCAAAATAATAATTAATGCAATGCAAGCGTGGTCTAAATTTCTGCCTATCGTGACAGAGACAGATGTGTCCAGAGGGTCTTCTCCAGATGGTTTATACTAGCTTAGAAAATAGGTCCCTTGATGCATCTCAGTGGGCATTAGCAGGCCACAGCTAGCGAAGACAATTAACATTTAAGTACTTCACTGCTGAAGACACAGCCATGGTGTTCCTCAAGCCTGAACTAAGGATACCTGCTCATCTCTCTCCTTGCCATTATTGTCCATCTCCCCAGCTGGCTCATCATCCAGCTACCTTGCAAGTGTCTTCTTTGCACAGTGCAGCTGTTGATAGGCAGGCAGTTTCAGCAGGGACAACAAGGACCACAAAAGCAGATCTAATGCCGTCATTGTCTCCTTCGTGTCCAATCTCCAGAGCAGTGAGGTTAGCACAGATGCACAGAATGAGTTTCTACTCCTCTGCCACACATTGAAATTGGGAAGTATGGTTACATGTTTCTGACAATGTTCCCCAACATCTTTTTATGTCACTATCACCACAATCCACTGACAAATGCAGGAAGGAGGGTGGAGAAGCCCTTTTTTCCTTATCAAATCAGCACACCTAGAGCATTGAATCTTTGGGGTTAAAACATGCAAAATAGCTTGTTACCACCAAATCTGCCTGAACACTAGCATTTCATGCCACAGACTCTCTCACTTTGTTTACCATTTCTCTCCGCATCCCCCATCCTTAAAAGAAACAAAGAGTCAGCTGGAGAATAAAATACTTCAAAGTTGACTCCGTGTGAACACTCTGAAGTTCTTCCTTGTAAAATGCTCTGTTAACTAACCGACAGTTCCTTTGTGCAGGAGCCTTTCTGAAGCAAACTGAAGCAGTACTGTATCATCAGGGACTTTCTCCCCCCTCTTCAAACCCTAAATGCAGTTTGGGAATTCGTGTTGGCAGAAACACGTGCAGTCACTTTAGCTGACGTTTTTCAGACAGGCAACTCATTGAGAGTCTACTCACTGCTGGGTATTTAGAGAGGGGAAGGTGAAATTAAATCCTGATGACCATACAGGTCAGCCCCAGCAAAGCAGGCACTGCCACATGTCTTGTTAAAAAAATTCTGCCTAGCTCTCCTCAAACTACCACACGAAATATCAGTCCGTTTTCACCCTGAAAACATGAAGTGTGAAAAACAAACTATCTGGGGAGAACCAGGCTCACACTACTGACGACTAAGGTCAGAGAAACTATCTTGAACTAACTAGATTTTGGCTTCAGTCTAGCACAGCAATTCCTACATCTCTCTCCTTGCCCTCATGGATGATACGGGGTATTTTTTTTTGTAGCGTGCCTCAGACACAGCACCTCATGGCTTTTGCAATTCCTTTCAAGTTGATTGTATTTTTCAGGCTTTCCCCTTCATCTTTGTTCAGGATACGAGTGAGAAAATCGTGCTGGTTTGACTGGCATTAATTTCCCATCTTGATTCCAGCACAATTTGCTTCTTTGTACGGCAGTTCCATTTAACTTCATGGTGGTGGTGGTGAAATCTCTCCAACAAACTCTCAGGAATTTTACAGAAAAATAAGGCTGGTGAGATTACTGACTCCATTGTCTCCCCTAAGTGAAGTTTTGAGATTTAATAAAAATGATCACATACTTAGGAAGAGAAAGTTTGTTTGGGTGTGGAGGTTTCTTTCTGTAATTTTTCTCAAGGAAGCAGGGATTTTTTGAAAGTGACTGAGTTGCATTTAAAAAAAAATCCTCATTTGGCTTCTGTGTGCTTTTTTGAAGCATTTGATTGGAAGTGCCAAGTGTGGTGTTAACACATAGCGTGAGGACTGAAGGGGAGGGAACACGTGCCAAGGTCACCTCCTCAGCAGTAGCAATGGCAAGCTTCACAGCAGTGATATAAAACCTCCCTCTGATACAAGATACCACTCACAGCTACTTTTTAAGAGCTATAAAAATCCAGAGCAGGCACATATTAATTGAAGTAGTTCAGAGAGAAGCTCTGCGTGTCTGTCTTGGCAGCGGGTGACTGAAGGGCACATAGCACGTAGGGGAGCAGAATGTCCACAGAGAGAGTTAGCTAAAATACTTTAGTTTTTATCACCTCTGGGTTTGTCAGTGGGCAGCACAGATGGTTTGCAGCTGGGGAGCCAGTCAGTGTGCTGCTAAGAAAGTAATGTGACCTGTGCCATGAAGCAGTGCATACTGTAAGGAAGCTTTTCTTCATGACTAGCACAAATCTCCTTTGTTGACATTTAAGTCCATAACCTCCTGTCCTAGCTAGACTAGAAAGCACACCACAAAAATCCCCCTCCTCTTCAGCATGGTATGTTTCTTATTTACCTCTTTGTCCCTCCATTATTTGTTTTGCCTAAACAAGACAAACTCAGTTCTTCTAGACTTTGCTCATAAGCCACATTTCCATACTGATGTCCCCTGAAGAGCACAGGACTCACCTTCCAGAGTGGCAGCTTTTCAGCGAAAGAGGCAGCGATGAGGACAAGGACTCGTTCAGGCTTCCCTCTGCTCCTTTCTCTTCAAGGCTAGGGCAAGGCAGGCCGAGAGACAACTGAGGTTAGTAGCCGAGTGCAAACCCACTAGCTATGGCCATTTCTCTTCCTTGGCCCTACTGCAGCCCACCATGAGAAATAAGCTTTTGCTGTGAACTCACTGACAGGACACAGCTGGCAGTGAAACACATCCAGCAAAAAGTTGGTGGCTAGCATGAAGTCTTTCTGGTCTTAACGAGTGATTATTCCAATTGAGTGAAATACAGATAACCCACCTTTCTTAGCTCTTACATTTATCTATTTGTATTTATGTCACCTGCTGACTTCTTTGTCCAAAATTGCAGCAGGCCTTACACACTCCAATACTTCACTATACACTGGAAACCTTGAAAGCAGTGGAGCATAACTGGGGGCATGGAGCTAATGGGGCCAGAGCCCAGTGACACTGAGTCTCAATGCCCATTTGCAAGGTAGGGAAAAAAGGTGTATGTGAGTATTCTTGAGGATCTCACATTCACCATCACCTATGGTGCACTCAAAGATGCACTTGAAGGCAGTTTTCTCCCCCATAAACACTTTGTCAAGAGACAGACAGTCTAGTCTAATGTTTTCCAGGGCTCTGGAAGGATTTCTTAAGTTCCAGTTTTATTTCTTGGACTGACTCTACTTCTAGCGTGGAGCAAATATCTGTAAAATGGAGCTGGTCTTTAAGACATCAGCACAGTGCTTTGAGACATGCAGTTGAAAAACTAGTCTTGATACTCATACATCACAGGAGAACCAGAGTGGGACAGGAGATAGTATAAAGCTTTTAAAACATATGGAAAACATTATCTGAATAGCAAAAATATGACATAAAACTATACACACATACTTACAGCTCAGATTTGAACTCTCCATAGCCCTTACTAGACAAGTAGGGATAATGATTTTTTTATTCATAGTGCATTGAAAGGGAGTCCCACTCATTTTCACACGCTCCAGCAGTCAGACAGTCTCTCTGTTTTTTATTTACGGCTACAAGTCCTGGACAGAGTCATGGAACAGAGGAAAAAGGAAAAGCAACTGGCAGATCTCAGCTAATGCAAAGTACTGTCTGACATTTTTCAAAGAACAATCAATTGGAAAGGACTTGCTGTTAATCAATGTGAAACAGATACATTTCAGATCCCCACAGAGTCACACAATGTGAAGCAGCTTCTTAGAGCAGCAGGGCTTTTTGTGAAGGGAGTTTGGACAGGCAGTTTTTCTCTTAAGCCTGCATTTCTGACAGCTGCCTAGTACCCTTTTCCCAGGCTTGTCACATTCGTGCCGAGATATATAAACGCATTTTCCTTTTTTCCTTCTCAACCACTGCACAATCTTTCACTTTTTTTAGCAAAGAAAGATAGAAGCCATATTTTCTGTCATCTACAGCCGAAGCTGAAGTTTTTCCTGTACAAGGTAATGGCTTCTTGTTATCTGAAGATGACATCTCTATTTTACAGTAAAAGCCTCCATCCTCTTCTTTTTTCCTGTTCTCTTTACTTCCTCCTCCCTTCCCCCACCCCCACGCCGGTCTCAAAGCTGAACTTATCCAATAGCTTGCAAAGAAAAGTAATACAAGAAAGATGGTTTTGCTTTGTTTCCTGGCGACCAACACCACTGCGATCCCAGGCAGCATCGCACTGGCTAATTCAAGACAAAAACAAGTTCCGTTACAGTTAAGTGGCAAGAGAGGAAGCAGCACTAACCTTGGCACAGAAAATCCTTGCCAGAGCTGCCTGCTCTTCATGGTAGAATTCACAGCAATAGAGGAATATGTTTTGAATATGAGAAATTATGTTCCACGCAAGTTTATCTGGCTTTTGGGTTTTTTTCCCCTCTACTAAGCTTCACCATGTTGGCTTATTTGCGTTACCCTCTTTACCTGTAAAAGCATTTAACAAAACCCCCTTGATTCAGGGCTAATACAAGAAGGCTCACTGTGGCTTCTTTAATAACTCCCAGAGAAAGCTGGATACATCTTCTTTGCACTTAGCTCAAACTACCTCTGCCTTTCTCCAGAACAATGTACCACCCCCTCAGGGTGAGGAAAAGTCCTTATACCAGTAACACGGTACTAAGTAGAAGAGAGAGAAAGGACCTTATAATGGTCCCTACTCCCAAAGAACACCAAAAGGGATGGCAGCCTGTGGGAATGAACACGGTCTTATAGGACTGGACTGCTGTGGAGGCCCATAAGAAGGAGGAGATCAAGGAGCAGTGATGAGAATTGACTCACTGGTTCAGACTAGAGGTGCCTCTAAATCAGTACAGAACACTGCAGACAGGCAGGTGACTCCTTGTTACAGAGGCTGCCTTTGCATATGAAAAGACCCAGTTCCTCAAAGACATTGAGAAAGAGGCCAAGGCAAGGAGGTACTTCTCAAGGCAACCACATTGTCTTCATGGAAAAACTCCCACCAAAACCATGGTCCAGATAGTGCGGAGTTCAGATACTCCCTAAGGAGCCAGAGCAATAGAAATGCAGCAGGAAGAGAGCTTCCCATCCCTGCCATTACTGAATACCAAACAGAGAAAAATGCAAGCCCATAGGGATATGTTGTCTTCAGTCCTGTCAGTCACAGATGTGACAGCTGGGACCTTTAGAGACTGTCAAAGGAGGAAAACCAAGGCACTCCAAATGCCAGGACTGTCAGCAGCATAATTAACATGTCATATATGGTCCGCTCAAAAGCGCAGCACTTACTGCACGTCCCAACAGACAATGCTGCTCAGCTGGTAAATCCTGCACCTGGCAATAATGTCTAAGTTACTTAAAAATCAAGGAAAAACACAAACTGTAGTGTCTGGAAAGACAGAAATCAGTTTGTAGCCCACGGAGGAAGGCAAGCTAGCCTACCACAAAGGCCATTGCTTCTCCCACTCCAGAGATGTGTCTCTGGAAATTTGTACCCAGTTGTATTCTTACAGAAGAACGTCTGTTTCACATAGGCAAAACATATCAAACAAAAAGGATGGAGGCAAGTTCTGCAGGGAATTCATAAATCAAGACAGATTTGGGGATCTCAGCAGATGGAGTGTGCTCCCCACTAACCAGCAAGGACCCGTTTGAGGCAGGTGGCACCAAACACCAGGTAAAAGAGAAAATTTCTCTCCCCCATCTCTGGCAGCATACTTTGGAAAAACTTACAAATGTGAAGTGACAAGCAACAGAAAGAAAAATCCCATGTTGTGAAAGCCAGCCCATTCAGACAGCATTGCCAATTCTCCCTGGGCACAGACAAAATGGATGTGTGTGGTTAAGTGCAGGACTGTCCCAGTTAAGGTAAATACTTGGGGCAACCGAGATGAATGCTCAGGTTGAGAAAAATATAAGGTTTCATTTGAACAAATGTAGATCTGTAGCTATGACTGACCAAAATGACCAGGCCAAGGACAGCACCTGAATCCATTATTCAAACATACCTTAGCAAGCTCACTATGACATTTCTTAGAAGTACAGTACTGCTGCCATCATAGGCTCTTCCACAGCTGATCTCTGACACACGAATCAGGGAAGGCACTGGAAAGGGAAACTTGGAGGGTGAGGTCCAGATGTTACTGTAAGGAACAATCGACCCATAAGGACTGGGTAAGACATAGGGAAAGAAGAGAAAAAGCAAGCATGCAAGAAAGGAACAAAAGAGCTTCAGAAGTGGTAAGTCTGGTAAAAGAGTAAATTTTTATCGACTGTAAAAATTAACAAGGGATATATACAAGGAAATTTTATCTATAGACTAGTAGAAAATTTAAAATCATTATAAAATAAAGCCAATCTATTTCTGCATAATAAATATATTGCTTCCTCTCTTCTTTCAGATTGAATTAAAATTACACAGGTTAAGGATATCTTACAAACAACAATGAATATTAGTTTAGAAACTATTTGTGAAGGAAGTTCTCCTTGCTAGTTTCTATTTCTGAACAAGTGATTTGGAAAAAACCCTCTTCAATGATACCACTGGCTCCTTAAAAATAAAGGATCTGCAGTCCAGTTCTTGTCTCAACATTACTTTGTCTCACAAACAGAAAAGACCTGACCCTGTGGTCAGCCAATCGGTTCCATTAAAGAGACCAGTTTTATCAGGAGTTCCAACATCAGAACAAAGGGAGAAGAAACAAAGCAGAACAAAGAGGTGAAATGGACACCTTGTACTTGTGATGACACAAAAGGAGATTCTGAGTCATGCAGAGAGCTCTCAACACCCTCATCACATGGAGACAGGATACAGCGCTATCTGAACGCATGCTCAAAATGCTTGGAGAGAAATAGTTATATCCAAACTGCTGCTGTAGGCAGGAAGGTCTTGCTGGGATTATAATCAGCTGTGTGAATGAGCACAGGGACATACCACATTTGGCTAGATGACTTTTTGTTAAGACTTATCCAGTGGTACAGGAAAAAAAAAATTGCCCTTAAAATGAAATTGATCTCATTTGCGGCTCTGTGATAAGGACTATTTATCATGAATCTTTCATTCTTCATGCTGCTATTGCAGCTCCTCTGGGATGGCATTAATGTACCATTTCTCTCCATGGCTCCTACTTATCTCAAACAGTCTCTGCCACGAATAGGGTTTTTACCCCTGGCCTGTGAAATTTCTTGAATTATCTGATAAGGGACAGTTTCAGCCACAATCACAGCAGGTCCAGGATTCTGCCCAAATGTTATAATAAAATGTGGGTCAACTACGCTACACACAGTAGTGTGAAGATAAGGGTTTTACTGAAACTTCTTTACAGAGACGTATAAAAGTTGAGCATAGCTTCATCATTCAGTAGAAGCACATTCATTTCATGCAATCAAAATAACCAAAAGTGATTTTACAGAAAGGAGTATGCATTTCTAAAAGGTTATCTTTAACTAAGGTCTAGCACCAGACAAAAATGTGAATATTTAAGGAACTTAGACAGCAGCACATCTTAAAAAACAACAGTAATAATTAGCACACACTAGCTTATATTTTCAAAGCATTTTACAAAAACATGAATTAATTAACACTCACAACACCCTTGTGAGATAGTTAAGTATTATTAGTCCCATTTTAGAGACAGAGAAACAGGCATGAAGAAAGTATAACCTGCTCACCACTACACACGTCAAATCCATGTACAGAACATCAGATTTTCCATTATTTGGCACGTGTGGTCTGATTTCTTAAAAGCTTCTGCTCTTTGTTTCCTCTCATCCCTTTTAAGACACCTGTCCTTATTTTAGTCTGATATGAAAAGGTACTCAGCAAGAGCTATTCATGGAATCACAGAATGGTTTGGGTTGGAAGGGACTCTAAAGAACATCCAGTTCCAACATCCCTGCCATGGACTAGGATACTTTCCACCGGACCAGGTTGCTCAGAGCTCCATACAACCTGGCTCTGAACACTTCCAGAGATGAGGCATCCGCAGCTTCCCTGGCAAGCTGTTCCAGTGCCTCACCACCCTCACAATAAAGAATTTCTTCCCAATATCTAATCTAAACCCAGCCTCTTTCAGTTTAAAGCCACTAACCCTTGTTCTATCACTACACGCTCTTGTAAAAAGTCATAGGAGAAGTGCTCCAGCCTTCTGATCATCTTTTTAGCCCTCCTCTGGACTTGCTCTATTATGTTGGTGGTCCCAGAGCTGGACACAGTACTCCAGGTGGTCTCATGAGAGCAGAATACAGGGGGAGGATCACCTCCCTTGACCTCCTGGTCATGCCTCTTTTGATGCAGCCCATGATGCAGTTGGCTTTCTGGAAAAGTTATCAATGCATTCCAGAAACCTCCTGAATTGCTTATGCCCTGCTGTGTTGCCTCTCCAACATATATGGGGTGGCTTAAGTCCCCCATGAAGACCAGGCCTTGTGAATACGAGGCTGCTCTTATCTATAGAGGGCTTCATCCACTCAGTCTTCCAGGTTGGGTGACCTGTAGCAGATCCCCACTGTCACCCGTCCCTGCCTTCCCTTTAATCCTGACCCATAAGTTCTTGGTTGAGTCCTCATCCATCCCTCGGCTGAGCTCCACACACTCCAGATGGAGCTCCGTGCACCCCAGGCAGTCATTGACACAGAAGGTGACACCTCCTCCTTGCCGCCAGTGCCTGTTCTTCCTAAAGAGCCTGCATCCTCCATTCCAACACTCCAGTCATAGGAGTTATGCCACCCTGTCTCTGTAACAGCCCTGCACGTGTGAGCTCTCTTCAAGAAAAACAAGCAGAATTAGGAAAAACATTTTTAATAAACTCTGTTACTGGAAGCTGTTTATCAAAAGACTTAACATGGGCATTTCTATACTGCCACAATGTCATTTCTCATCAGGCACCTGCCACCAGAAAACTTGCTGAGGCCTATCTGCAATGCTGGTATAGCTCAGATCCTGCAAAAAACGTAAGGTTTCTCTGCTTCTTCCAAACAAGGACTCTCTCTGGCAGGGGGTCTTCTCTAGGAAGAACTCATATGAGTACAACTGCACTGAAAACAAAGACTTCTATCAAGAAGACTCTTAAGGTAAAGCCAAGGGCACAAGCGTATGTCAGAAAATCTGGAAGCCTTTATCTATTGTGCTTTTGTTGCCTCTCTCTGGACTTACTCTATTACAAGAGATGGTCTGGAGGCATCAGACATCCTGGGGGCTAGAAAATTATTCTTCATAGTCACTTTGAGAAGACAAATTCCCTTACCGTATCACTCTTGCAATAAACTTGTGAGTGACAGACTAGGATTAAACTTCCAACCCACCTGAAACTTCAAGTCAATGGATTTAACTCTATAAACTGTCAAATTTAACTAAAATCTGGCAGATCTACTGCTGCCTTTTTGCAAACCCAGGCCCCAGGTGTTAGTGGAGACATAAAAAAAATCCTTCCATCTTCAGTTAAATATGTCCATTAGACATTATCCAGAGTCCGGGAAGTTAGTTTCATGACAGCTTGATCTGAAGATCTTCCCCATACTTTTGGATCAGCTTGATGTGGTTATGGTCCACCGACCATTGCTCTGGGAGGTGTTTGGGCTTCATGCTGTCCAAGAAATGCTGCCGCCAGCGTCTTTCCAGCTGCATAAGGGAGCGCAGGCCTCCTTTAGCACAACACTGCACCACCTTCAGTCCATGTGGCACGTAGCTCTCATTGCAGATCCTGCCAGGACACAAGCACAATTTATTTTCACACAAGCCCGCTGTCAGGCCCCAGATCTGTCTCCAATGAACAGCAAGACACTGAAGATACTTTCAGCTGCAGAGTTTAATTACAGACAAAGGGTAAGCTAACCAAGAAGGAGTTTTAAGCTTTGCTTCAATGCCAGACTGCTTTCTGGAACACAGTTACAACGTAAAGCTGGTTTCTCTGAACTGAGAAAGTGTTCTTCTTTTACAGCAACACTAAACAAAGTTCTTAAGGCCCGTTACAAGCTCCTCAGGAGACTGAAAATTTCTCAAGGCAAGAACTATATGACCCGACAGAGCACTGAGCCTGTCACTGAATTCCCTGCCTGGATAGGCTCTGAGTTACAACATCAGCATTTTACAAACAACAGCAAGCGGAACAAGGAGAAAATACTCATTTCATGCAGAGACTAGACACTTGTAAAGAAAAGATATTTGGGGAGGCTTTGAGAAAGTGAAGAAGAGGAGACTTCCAATATGACTGTCCTTCAGACTCTTTTCCTGATCTGTCCTTCAAAAGAAGTATAAAATGGAGGGGAAGATGGAGAGCAAGAACAGAAGACTGGTGAGGAGGAAGGGAAAGAGGGAAAGAAACAAGAGCTGCAGTTCAGAGACCAGTGGTGGGTTGAGGGAAGACGGGTATAAACAAAAAACAAAACCAGTAAGAAATGCAATATAAATGACTATAAAGCTTACATCCAGCCTACAAGGGCTTTCTATACCTGGTTTCCAGACCAGCTGCTGCCTGGAGCATCTCTGAAGTGACTGTCTCTGTGTTATAGAAGTCCTTGATGCTTTGCAGCAGCTCTGCCCTTCGGGGGTCAGGCAGGCTGTCTGCATTCAGCAGGGCTCGCGCCCCCGAGCGCACTTGCCTGCGCAAAGGGTCCTCCAGGAGACGCACACCTTCCTCGGAGCCGATGGGCGCCCCAAACTCCTCGGCCAGCTGCTGCTTGAGGTGGTTGTCATAGTAATTGGAGATGGCATGGCAGGATGTGCAGAGTAGGAGCACGTCATGTGAGTTGTGGTCCTTCATCTGGATGGGGAAGTGTCTTCGGTATTCGTGAGGAACAACATTCTTCCTAGAGAAGATAAAACAGACAGCTCATTGCATTTGTCTGGAGCTGCTGCTCCTCAGCTCCTCCTCCTCCTGCCCTAGAAAGGGTCAACTAAAACTAAAAGTCCAGGTAAACAAAGATTACCAGGACTCATAGTACAGAAAGTGATGATTTTTGTTCTTCTCATTTGTAGTTCCCTCTACAGATTTTGTGCATTTCTCTTGTTTCCTTTCCAAAAATTCATCACTTTCAATTAAAGATTCATACTGTAAAAAAAAAGAAACCAAGTAATGCACTATGAGAAGTATATTTCTCAACTAATCAGTAGCAGACAAAAAGACAAAGACAAAAATCCTGTTGTTTTTGACCTCATGAGCTTTAGGCTCACCCAAACCTTTCAAAAATATACGGACTAAGTAGTGGAAGGAATGGTATAGCTATTTTCAGAAGGGGATGCCACGCACCCAGTGTGTGTCAGCACACTGCTGCTTCCATCACTCAAACTACAGCACATACATGTTCCATAAGCTTTGATCTCTCCTAGGGTCAGTATCTCCTGCCTCTGTAAGAGGCTGGTCTCTTCAGTGTTTCACACAGCCACATACAACTGCAGAGCATTCAAACAGTGATCTCATCCAGGACACGAACAAGCACAATGGTTCAGCCCACTAACCAAGCTTCTGGACGCCAAACTAGATGCAGACCTCAGTCCTGTTTTAGAAGATGCATTTTTCTCCAATCCACTAAACAACTCACCGGATATAGGATTCTCGCTTGCCACATACAACACAGAGGTTTTCTTTGATTGTCAGATAATAATCAACTTGAGACTCGGGACGTCCTGAAGGCTCAAACCGCAGCTTCACAACAAATGGGTCTGTGCTAACTAGCTCTAAAAGGATAAAGGCAAAGAGAAAATATTCAAAACAAAGTTGCATTGGAAAGCTAAAATAATGATGCCACAATGTAAGAGTCGTCCTAGTGAATCCCCAACAGTATTTCCAGTAAGAAAGGATACAAAAAAATTCGGGTTCCATTATGAGGAAGAGAGAGAAGAGAGAAAACTGTATTTCAAATGCCAGCAGGAAAACTGGTACGCCTACCTCCAATTCCCTTGTCCAGATACCACTGAGCCTTCTTGCGATCACAAGTGCACAGGGGCTGTCCATCTGGTGCATGCAGGAAGCAGTTGTCATACAGTGGAGATTTTCTAAGAAACAAGGGCAGTATTACAGCAACTAGAATAGCATGCAAAAAACCCCAGAGCTCTCTGTAGCCCTGTGTACCACAATGCAGTTCAAGTGGCCTCCTCCAAATCACTCCTAAACACACACACAGAGACTCCACAGGCTGCTGCTAATGGAAGCAGTACATCTGAAAACTTATCCAGGGTTCACCACCTGACTCTAAGGTTATCTTTGCTCTCCTGCTGCCAACACAATTGTAACTTTGAATCCCAATTTTCAAGAGGTGCCATCAATGATGACAGCCTATTAAAAAAATTGCATTAGAAAACAAAAGAGAATTGAAGTCACAAAGGATGATGAGCTAAGAGTAAGCTCAAAAAGAGCATCAGCTTACAGGCAGGCAGTTTCAAGGATTGGCTGCCTAAGCCTGGATTTCAATGTTTTATTATGCAAACTTTTCTAAAAATTAGTGTGAATAGCAATTACTTCATTCACCCAAGAGAAATGGTTCAAAAATGCTCTTGCAGCACTGGGAACTCAAACACATGAGTTCAGGAAAGCAACGAAGCTGAGATGCCCTCAAACACAGGCCCCAACCTTTGGCAGTGACAAGAAGTCCTGCTTGAGCAATCTCTGTAGCAGTGTGTAGCAGTGTGTGGAAGGGCTCTTTTTTGCAGAAAATGTTTCCTTACTCTGCCAACCTCCTTCAAACAAAATTGAAGAATGGAGCAGGCTGGGCTCAGAGAGGATCTGAGAGGAACTGGCCAGACATGTCACAATGCACTGTAGAAAAGTTTCCTTTCTTCTCTACAGCAAGATTGTACAAATTAGTAGTTAGCAGAGCTCTACCAGCTAAAAAGGTTGATTCACAGGCTATGTAAGCTGACAAAATTATTTCTTCTGAGGTCCATGAGGGGAAAAAACCCAACGAAAGATACAGGAGGTCTCCTTCCACTGAGCATCAACAGTTCAACTCAGTCACCATGACAATTTCAGTACTTCCCAACTCTAAATGAATAAAAATTAAAACTAAACAGACTTAAACAGAAAGGAAGAGTGAAAAAGGACTTTTGAAACCACATCCAGCATTATTACAGACCAGAGCCAAATTGCTGTAAATAAGATAAAAAACAATGAGTCTACAGATCTGTCATGAAGTCAAGCACAATGAAAAACAAAAAATAAATAAACAAATATGGGGAGATCTGAATTTATCTTGGTATGTAATTTTGTTTAAATTTTAATCCTCCCATGAGATGCAGTCCTCCTGTTTTATATTACACAGCCTCCAAATAAAAAAAAAAGGACTTGCTCTGTAAAACACAACTGTTAATGACTGCTAATGAAATCAATACTACTGACTACACTATTTCTCCATTGCCAATCCAATAAACTTAAACAGAAGAAAACAAAAAAAGAATACAAAAATGTCTTGACTTTCTTTCCCAATGATAGTTACATATAATTTTAGTTATGTCCAGTGATAAATTTTATTAGATTGTATCCCAACAAAACCAAACATACCACATCTTCCACTGTACTGAGCCTGAAGCAACTTTTCCAACTTGTTTTTAATTTAAAAACCACTGAACTCTCACTAGCAAAAGCCCATAAGAATTTAGGATTAGCTTCAAAAAATCACCTACAAGGATGGCGATCCTGAATCCAGCAACAGCTGCCTTTGCAAGGCCAAAGCAGCACTGTTCTCTCCTCTTGCCCCGTGGCCAAGACAGAAGGGGACAGCTTTGCTGCTACCACAGGCTGTTCCTTCCTGTGCCATCTCACACCTCACATAACACATCTTACCCCTGTTAACCTTAGCTTTCAGCCCTGCCATCTCTGTGGCCACAGTGACATGGGACAGCAAAAAACAAACAAAAGTCCATGAGGCAGATCCTGATGAAAGGACAAGCTCTGTGCAGTTGTCACCTTTTCCCTGGAAGAGACGGGACACAGCTGTTTGAGCAGTAGAATCACAGAATCATACAATATGCTGAGTTGGAAGGGACCCACCAGGATCATTGAGTCCAACTCCTGGCCCCGCTCAGGACACCTTGGACACCCAAGAATGAGATCTGGACAGCCAGCTGCCTCTTGCTGGAACTCTGCTCTCTGGCTAATGCTTCCACAGGGGAAGAAAGGAAGGGCAAAACTTGAAGACAACACCTGAACTTGCTCATGATCTAAGTAGAAATCTAAGTGCTGCCCCCGCTTTCAATACCACCTAGAGGAAAATGAGGAAAACAGAACAGAATCTGACTCCCATGACTATTAGGTCCTGTGTTGCCTTTCCTAGCTCATATGATCTACTTTGTTTAATGACCAGAGCATGAGGCAACACTCAAAGTTTTCCATAAGCAATGCAAAGAGTAAGATGTGCTCATATACTCACCGTGCAGAATATCCCACACCCAGAGGCTTTCGCTTCTGTCTCCGTGGATCTCTCATTTGCTGATTGCCAGAGGGCTGGCCATTCACCCAAGATTTCCGATTCTTTGTTTTCTGAGGCGAACGTCCCTCTCCACTCTTCTCCTCCCCTGTGCTGCCACTCTTTCTTCCTCTAAATGGGATATCCACCAAGCCCTGGCACTTTCCCCGTGCTTTCTCCCAAGCAGTGACAGAGTTTTCACCTTCAGACATAGCAGGGAGGCTGCTAAATCCCAGCAAATGGAAGAACAGAGCCACTGAGACCTGGGCATCCCTAGCAGCATAGAGAACCTGCAGAAAAGCAAAGAAATCGAAATACTGACAAACAGCAAATACTCCGAAACATTCAGTCTTTAGCACTTGGTACAGTAAAGCCAGAAGCTGGATTCATTTCCTTTTGAAGTTCACATCAAGTTTTGCCGGTTGAGTGGCACTTTCATAACATCACCACAACCCACTAACCCGGGGTAGTGCCCCCAGGAACTGCAAGGGATGCAGATATATTTAGGTCAGACATCCTCCTACCCCACCAATCCCTCCCTCATAAAAATTCTCTTTTGGTATACTGGCTACTGGAGTATTCAGCATGGTTCTTTGTCCTGTCACTCCCTCTACTGGCTATTGCTACCGCAGGCATATGCAGCTCGATTAAAGAAACTGGGCAGTCGGGGGAAAACACAATGCTCTAAAACAGGTGAACAAGATTTCCAGTGTCTCTCTAATATTGCACCGACTGCTACAGACTGAAGAAAATAATAAAAATGTAAGGTTTTGGAAGCATTTCTTCAAGGGATTTTGCTGCACAGATCTTTCAGAACTAAAGGAAAACAAGGGTCAAGAATCCAGGGAGAACAGCAGAAAATTATCTTCATGGAAAAGGAGGGAAATGCAGGGAGTGAGTCTGAAATTACTTTAGGTCACATCACATAAGGTTTTGAGGTATAATTTGAATAGGCTTGGATCTCCCTATTGTAAAACCTCTTTTTCTACTAAGAAGGTTACTTTTCCTCCCAAAACAGTAAGCTGAAGTGGAGGACACACCTGATCTTGTGTCAGTTCTTCTGCCTCCCAGTTGCTGCAACGCACATGAGGAGACTTGTCAAGCGGGAAGTTCAGGACTTTTTCAGCTAAAGACTTAAGGCTAAGGCAGTTGTTAAGTAGATCCTTCCTTCAGTTCAACAAAGAAAGTGAAACAAACATATTAAAAATAAAACTATACACTCATGCAAATTCAGTTGGCCTCATACAGCCTGAACCCGTGAGAACACAATGCACATGATGCATGACTCAAGCAGCACACAGCTGCCTGTCAGCTTTACAGGCCCTCTCCCTCCCCTCTACTAAAACGTCCTTTCTAGATTTAGTAATTATCCCATGTCCACAATATGCAAAGCAGGCAAGGCTGGGAGTAACATTTAAGGCTGAAGTGTTTGGCTCTGAACTACTCACTTCTGAACTAAAGAGGTCCATCATACAGTGATAGACCACCTGTCCAAAGGATTCATGAGAAGCCCAAGAACCAGGAATGACTCGGAAGAATCCTGGCCACTAGAGACAAGAAGTCCATTCTCAGTGCTAAAAAGGCACCAACAGGTCAGCAAACCCGTGGCCCAGACCACTAACACCACACCCCAGCATACATATAACTGTACATGAAGAATATTTGCAAGTAAAGCATTGTTTTAGGA
Organism: Mystacornis crossleyi; assembly: GCA_013400655.1. Taxonomy (NCBI): domain Eukaryota; kingdom Metazoa; phylum Chordata; class Aves; order Passeriformes; family Timaliidae; genus Mystacornis; species Mystacornis crossleyi. The sequence goes on along the minus strand of VYZQ01014401.1, from coordinate 740 downwards.
AGAGTGAAGGATAAGAAAGTGGCATCATAACTGTAACCTTTCCATAGAAGCTGTTATTAAAAGAGAAAACTGGAACTGGTTTATTTAGTAATTTTTCAAGAAATCTTGAAATTCAACAGTTCCACTTCCGTGCCCTGGGCACATTTAACCCATACTTCTAGGCAGTGTATTCAAATATCTGCTGACAGTGTTCACTCTCACTCTATTAGATCCTTGTGCCTGGACTTCTTAAAAACAATTAGCAAATGAAATCCTCATGAAGATTTCATTTGCATTAAGACCACAAAATAGAAGCATGACATGTTCTAGGGCTGCAGCTATCAATGCCCATTCTCTAAAGCCACCCTAAGAATTCCAGACATACCAGCCTCATATCATTCAGCTTATGCAAATCACCTAAGAAATATTTCCACGTCAAATGATGCCTCAAACAGAGCTACCTCTGTCTTCAGGCACTTACCGCTGTCTCATGGCTAAATACCGGAGATCCATGTTCCCTTTGACTGCAAGACCATAATCATGAAGTAATTTGCAAGCATCTTCCCAGCATCCTACCCCAACTTTCAACACAGCAGTATCTGCCATGATGTGCAACAGGGTCTTTGGAAGACTCTGGCCACTAGCAACAAGCCTGGGCAACCGAACAAGAATGCACAGGCCACTGGAAGAAGCCATCTGTAGCAAGGATACAGGATTTGCTTTTCCCTCCATAGATACCTGTAATGAAGTAAAAAATGAGA
>VYZQ01014400.1:149668-172886 GCA_013400655.1 Mystacornis crossleyi | reverse complement strand
AATTTAATTACAAGAGAAAATACCTGATTTCAGGCTGACCCCACCAAAATGATTTAGATTAAAAATGAAAGGCATTAGTTTGCTTTTAAGTCCCTCTCACCCTGTTTTGTCCGAGGTAATTTACTGTAATTAACTCACTTTATGCACCACCCTCATAAATCTATTTTGATGGAAGAAGTAAATTTTAGTGTAAAAAGTGACACAGAATCTAACTGGGGCCATTGAAAGAGCTGCTGGGGAGAAGAATAACACATTTTTATCTGGCTAATACCTATGGCAACCATCAGCTGCCTCAGTAAGACAGAAGGACAGTTTAGCTCAGGGCAGGGAGATCCTGTAACTCATAATAGTAGAGAATCCTCTGCTTCCAGCTGAGAAATAAAAACAGCTCAAATATTTTTATCCGATTTCTTGTAAAAAAATATCTCCTGTCCTCCAGTCTGTGCCAGGCCACCAGAAGTGCTGTTTGCCACAATTAATGTAGACAAAAAGGTGTATGAAGTGGGTGAGGAAGTGGAATACACCTGCCGGCCCGGGTTCATGCCCAACAGTGGGCAGAGGAAGTACACCTGCCTCCCGACCGGCAAGTGGGCCTTCAACACCCTGCTCTGCCTCCGTGAGTAACAGCCACCCCTGCTCCCGCTTCTCTGCTGGGCACGGCTCTGCAAAGGGAATTTTATAATCCGCGTGAGGAGTCGGACGTATTTGAACAGATCTCTCTCCAGAATACAGCTCTCTCTCCGGTTGTTCCTCCCTCCCTCGCTGGCAGACAGCAGGGTGTGGGGGGGAGAGGGGTGGTAACAGGGGAAGGATCTTCCCATCCATGTCCCACACCTCCCCTTAAGCCCCTGCTCCTGGATGGGGATGGAGATTGGACCTGACACAGTGAACCTTCATCTGCCCCAGCCCAGCAGCACTTGTTCCCTAACAACACCCACTGCTTGATAACCCCTGCATTTATTGCATCCCTCAGTGGGCGTTTGCATCATTTCATTGCAGAGAAGTTGCATTCCTCAGAACATCGAGTGTTAAAAATATTTAATCACAAAAACTTGTATTTTGATAGACACAGAGAACAGCCAGACTTGTGGAATGTAGTACATGGGAGTGGAGAAATGTGAAAGACACCAGGATGAACACTTATGATCTCCATGTTCCCATTATAATGTAATTATTATGTCATGCCTTATGAGATAATATTATCCCTTTTTTTTTTTTAATATTTAATCAACAGCAAAGAGATGTCCCCCTCCTCCACCCCTGAAGAATGGGAAAATGGATTTTGAAGAGTTGCAGTACCAGAGTACTGTAACTTTCTCATGTGACCCAGGGTAAGTGTTCCCTTCCTCATGCTGCTAAATAAACAACCTAAATCACATTGTAGTATCACCCACTTCCATATTGCAAGACAGAGAACACAGAAAACTGCACATAAAAACTCATCTGCGTTTCAGAAATCATTAAAAAAACCCACCTGTCTTGTGATCCACCTCTTTTCAGTCTTGGCTATTATGGAGCTACTCCAAAGAAAAGTCTTACAAATGTGAGAACCACCAAAATAGCAGAGATTTTATGCAAAGATTTATTCTGGACTGCTTTCCCTGCTTTCCAAATCCTCTTATTACATCATGAGATGATATCCTACAGCAGAGAGTAGATTATCTCCATCAAAGTTATGCTGTTGGGCACTGGAGACTGGAAATTGTGTTTCTATGCCTTTCCAAGCTCAGTAAATGAAAACAATGAGGTTAATCCTAACTTACCTGCAGTAAATGAACTTTTACTCAAGGCTACTTGTTAACTTTAGAAAAAAGGATGCATTTTATAAAATAGTTATGGTAAATGCAGGGAAGCATTTGATGGGGGCAAGTATTTAATTGTACTTGGGTAATTAATGACTGAACAGTGCTTACCTGGAAGGTCACAGGTGAGACACAGCCTAGAGCTCACTGAAAAGTGTCAACGGCCTCAACAACCTCCTGTAAAACAGGAGCAAGATATAGAATAAATAAACTCAAGTACTGACACCAAGTGTAGCAATGGGACCTGATTTGATTTTGCTAATTCTAATTTACCGGTTTTCAGCTGTGTGCTATTCAAATGCCAGACACATGATGAATATTTCTTTAAAACTCTGAGTAAATGCTATCAGTGTGAGTACAGAGGATGGGAGAGAAGTATGTAATGTGCATATGTAAATTGAAATGTCTGGGATTCAAATATAATAATGCACCCTCAGTGACTTTAGTTCTTAAGAGTGCTGAGTTCTTTCCAATATTTGATCCTAATTGCCTTAATTAACAAGGAACTCCTCCCAAAAACCCACAACATTTGCATTAGCAATCACAGATCAATGTTTGCTATTTACATACATCCATAGTATTACTCAGTTGTAGAAATTAATTTGTAAAACAGAATATAAAGTTGAAACAACAAAACATCTTGTTGTATCAAGCCTTCTGCCTGGATCTTTGCAATATTTGAATATTAACAGTTTTTCAGATCTGATTCTACACTTCTTTTGAGGGCAGGAATTGCTAAACTAGAGAAGGATTTCAGAGCTGGACTCTTAATTCTGAGAAATGACAGATCTTTGATTTAGCTCCCTGTTCTGATAACCAGGTCTGTTTGTTTCCAGCTACAACCTGGTTGGGTCAAGAACGAGCCAGTGCATGGCAGATGGAAAGTGGACTGGAACTTTTCCACAGTGTCAACGTATGTTTTTCAATAATAAAGAACTATTCTATCCTTATTCCTATTCCAGAAAGATTCCATTCCATTGCTCAAATTATATATACTCTTATTCAGCAGTCTCCTTCAGTGCTGTGCAAAAGCTGGTTAGGAAAAATCAAGCAGAATGCTGCATATTTGGTTTTATATGTGTGGATTTTAGAGAAATACAGTTTAAAGGTCTGTACAAAAGGTCAGGATCAGGGATGCTATTTACAGCTGGAGGTAAGATGCTTATCCACTCAAATTCCTCCTCCCTGTATATAAAAAGAGGATATTTTCATGTCTTTGTACTTATGCAGGGTTTTGCCAGAACCTATCCTGCAAAAACACTTTACTGAAAAGCAATAATATTGTCTGAAAAACCCAGCAAAATTCATGAATCCCCTCCTCTGAGGCCCCTGAGACTTTTAATTTGAACTACGTTTTGCCAGTTATGATTCCACGTGGGTTCATTTAGTCATAAGAACGTTGTAGAATCCTCTGATTCTACAATAATGTGATCCTGAAGCCTTAATTTTCTGAATGCTGTGCTTTTGTAGCGGTGACTTGTGCACCTCCCTCGCTCCCGGAATTCGGGGTCCTCTCTTACCGTCGCTTAAATCCCGGAAACGTCTCTCATTTCCTGGACACAATCCTGTTTGAATGCGTCCCTCCCCTCGCCCTCATTGGGAATGAGACAGCCACCTGCACGGCCAATGGGACCTGGAGCAGCATTCCAGTGTGCAAGGGTGAGTAACTCCCTTTTATCCACACCAAAAAACATTCCTGAAATTATAGACACAAAACTAAATGAACAACAATTTTTTTTTTTTTTTACAACTGTTATTGCAAACACACAGCATAACTATTCTGCAGTTGAATTCTGCAACCATTCAGGCTCTTGGTTCAAGGGGATTGCCAGCCCATGGCACACAAATTGGGATTGACAAAATATTTGCTGCAGGTGTAAAGGTTATATCAACAAACCCTGCTAAATGTGGTGCACAGTGGGGAACCTGAGCCTGGCCTCCAGTGTGCAGCCAACATTCGATTCTAAGTGCTCAGATTCACCTGAGAAACTGTCAACCTTACCCTCAGTCCTAAAAACTTCCCTGCTTTTAGTTAAATTACACCACGTTTAAATCATGTTATAACCACAGATTGCAAGAGATGAGTATTTAAAACAAGAAATGTTTATTTATTTGTTGTGGCTTTTAAGCTCTTTCCCCTGGCTGTGTTTTCCTGTGAAAGAGGCTGCAGTGAACCACCATGCAAGGTTTTATACATTTTTCAGGTATATAGGGTATCTTTTCGACCCGGGACACTGATAAAGCTTTGGGTTTGGTTTTGTCCCCCAGCTGTCACCTGCCCCACTCCAATAGGAATAGAAAATGGGTTCATAGAGTTTGCTGTCCGCAGAACGTATCACTACAATGAAAGCGTCAGCTTTGGCTGCCAGCCTGGCTATGTGATGGAGGGATCCAAGCATTCCCGCTGTGAAAACACTGGAAACTGGTCCACAAAGCCAGCCTGTAGAGGTAAGCACACCCCATCTCCTAGAAACTAGGAATCAAACTGAATTCTTCCATCACACCACTGCTGGCTGTTGAGTTGTCACTCCATTGTGCTAGAGCTGTCCTCAAAAGAAAGCTAAAAAAGGAATTGCAAGGCCCTGATAATCTAAACCCACTCCCAACACTGAATGTTGTATGACATGATGTATCTGAACTGACGTCAGTAATCAGCCATGTAAATTTATTCTGAGTATTTCCTCTCCTCTTCCTATATCGTGTCGTTAGAAATTTTACTGAGGCTGGATTTTCACTGGAAACTTTTGACCCTGTACTTCAGGGTCTGAATTTCTTCAGCATTTTAATACCAGCAGAACTTCTGTCTATATGTGGGACACATTTTCATTCCCAAATGTCACCTCTACAGAATTCTGAAGGGATCCTAATCTACCCCCTTTTCAAACCTCTTCCTTATAACTGGACTTTTTTACAGCACCATGTAAAATACCAGTTAAGAAAGCTGTAGTACTGTACAATGGTGAGAAGAAGAGAGTTCAGAATGACCTGAAGGATGGCATCCTGCACGGGGAAACTGTATCCTTCTTCTGCAAGAACAAGGAAAAGTCCTGTGCCTACACTGTAGATGTGGCATGTGTGGATGGCAACTTCACCCTCCCTGCCTGTTTCAAAGGTATGAGCCAGGCTGATCACAAACCAGCTCCTGGTGGGGGAATTACAACTGCTTTAGTGTGGGGGACAATGTCATAATTCATCCTCAAGCCTACTTGAGTGGCTATTTGGATTATTGGGTATTTGAATTATTGGGTATTTTGGAAGAAAATGGCCTGAGGAGAGAATGCCCAGCAAGAATTTTCTTTTGGTTGTGTCAGAGCCCGGCTTTAATTCCTCTTCTGTTCTAGAATATTATAACATCCCCGTTACTACAGAATATGCTCTTTAAGGGTGGTCTAGCCCAAAGAAAAGGCCATACGTGAAGTATTCTGGGATTTCACAAATCCTTGGATCAGCACCTTCTTTATGGATAAAGAGCCTGAACACTACAGCAAGCTTGAGAACCTGACATATTCCCACCTTATGCTGATAAGGAGAACACTGGACCAGGAGTGTTGAAAAGCAGCTGAGAGCTGTAGGGAGGAGTGGATGCTGGAGGAACTGCTCCACAGGCACGCAGGCTTTTACAATAAATAAACAGACATTACCAACTTTGTTAGCAAGAGGAAAGGTTTTGCATTTGTTCTGTCAATATTCCTTGCATAGAATTTTCCTTGTAGATTTTATTTTCATTTATAAGGGAAGGAAAAGCACGGCCTATGCACGATGAAGAAATCTCTCCTCACATTTGGCTTCTGATGCTTTATTAGGATAGAAATAAAAGCAGCGTATTTCTTCCAACAGTTTCACTATGATGCAAAGATTGACTGCTCACCTCGCTGTTGTTTTCAGCTATCACACGTTTCAAGAATTTAACCCAAGCTCTTCCCTTGTCTCCAACAGAACGTGGCTTTTTTTCAAGTCTGGTGAAGAAGGACCCCTCAGAAATGAAAGCATGTGAAGAGGAAGCCTGAAGCAGAGAAATAACACAGTACTAAATTTCTGCCTTACTGAGACAGAACATTTCACACACAAGAGGAAACCTTAGGTCCTGTGAGTGTAACTTAGGTCTTGTGAATGTAACTCTGGTCCTGTGAGTGTAAATTTCCAGGTGAACTCCGGACTCTGTGAAAGCTCTTTTCCCTCCCACCATCCCCACCAGTCTCTTCCACATTGCTTCAGCCATTAACTTCCATTCTCTTGCCTCTGCCTTCTTCCAAATCCCTGCACTACTGCTTCTCTGTCCACATTTCCAACATTTATGCCATTGTAAATGACTTCCTCAATAGCAGCTGCTTTCCAATAAAGTGATTTTCAGCCACTAGTGTGTTCTTGTTTAATATTACCTAATCATCAATCAGATCCTTCATCTCTGGACTGATTTATAGCAAAAGGCCTTAATCATTAGTAATTACTGGGTTCTGATTCCATTAGCACTCCCCTGTGACAGGGAGTGGACCTTTAATTATAGATAGACAGAGGGTCACGAACCTGGGATTTTCCAGAATTTATGTAAGTAGAAGGACTGAGATTTCCAAATGAGTTTAGAAGCCAAGTATCCAACCATGATTTAAACATCAGTAGCATCAGAGAAAGGACTTTTAATATTTCTAAAAAAAATTTGCTTAAGTTAGGACGACTATCTAGGTTTTTGAGATTCTAACTTCACCTGAAACTGCCTTAAACCACTGTTAATTTTTACCTTTGTTTCAATATTACACAATATAATTGCTTCAGTTTTCTTTTCTTTTTTTTTTTTTTTTTAAGAGAACTGTACACCATTGAGCAACAGTACTGATCTCTGGTCATTAGCAGCTCTGAAGTAAATTGTACTTTTATTTTGATTTATGATAGAGGCAGCTCGCTGGTATGATCCAGTCTGGCAAGTTTTGTGCTTATGTCTGTATTTTCATTCAGAAAAAGTAATTATAATTTCAACATACTAGAAAGAGATAAAGAAATATTTGTGGTGCACATACAGTAAATTGTCATGAGTCATACATGGGTCCCTCTGCAGCTTAAAAGCCTTTTCTTTGATAAAAACCATGAGCTCCACAGTGAGCAATCCACTGCAGAACTTTTAAAAGGACCATTTAACATTAAGATCGAGCCACTTGTAAGATGGTAGAGCTGCCATTAAAGAACTCTGAACATACTCTAATTATATTTTTTCTTTTTTTTTTAAGGCTGCATATGAATATTTTAATAGTATGACTGATATAATTTGTCCTTATGCTTCCTACCTTTAAGGAGAGATTGAGGCAGCTGTTATTAAGTATTTAGTACTTTGTACTCAGCAACAATTTAATTTTCTAGTGCAGAGACAGACAAATTCATGCTGGCAACTGAAGTGGGTATTTTGTTGGTGTAGTTTTGGTTCTGAATATGTTCAGGTGGGATCCTCAAATGATGCTTGCAGGCTAAAATACCCATAACTCCTTCTAACACATACATAGACCAGCTGGCAGGAGCCAATTAGTTTGGAAATCCAGTCTAAATGTCACGCAGATCCATCTCTGGGATCGGGATGTTCAGATATCAAACACAGTTTAATATTAACTTGTGCTTCACAGCAAACCCTGTGAAGTTGGTGTAAGTAAACTCAGCATTCACTGCCACCCAAATGCTGCTTGCCCCTGAAATGACTTTGTGTTTTGCACAAAAACAGCTGCCCCGGGAAAACGGAGGTTTTTCTAAGGAAATTTCCCCAGTTTTGCTTACCCATGCAGCAGGATAATGACTGAACCCGCTGGCTGGCCCTGCTTCCTCGCTGGATACGCAGCACTGGAACACTTGAAAGGATCACCCTTAGGAGCCAGTGTTCACATGCTGGGTGTATTATCTACTCTCCTGAAGCAAGAAGAGGGAGAAAAAAAAAATCTGTGACCTGTTAACTCTTTGAAGTAGTGAGGTGTTTGTGAATCACAACTTTCCAGACATGAAAGATTTGCTTGGAAGGTCTGAAAAAAATGTCTTACAACTCCAAGTGTTCCAGAAGCTGGTATGAGGCAGTGAAACCTGCCTTCTTTTTCTTCTGTATTTTTGAGATGTTTGAAAAAATGCCTTAAGCTGTGCTCATGTTACTTGTGGCAACCTGCCGAGACAGTGAAAGAGATACGAGAACAGGGTAAACCGTGGTGAAAGAAAGGGTACTGAATATGTTTCACTTAAATGACCGTATTTTTACAATTCAAATTGGGAATTTGTTCTGTATGCTGGTTGGGATATCTTGGTGTTCTCTATCAGTGCATCTACAGTGATTTCCTCAGGAGGGTCAGGGCACATCAGTGCTCCTCATGTCCAGGCTGCAGCTTTGGTTGGAGACAAGACAGCAGTCATTCCTTCAATCTTTTATTTTTCTTTCTGGTTTTTTGGACAGAAGTTGAATTGTCAAATCACTTCGGGTGGGCTCCAACCTCTCTGGCCACCCTGCTCCTGGGAAGCAGACCCCAAAATTGGATCTATTCACTCAGGAAGTTTCTCCTGGAGCAGTGGTTCCAATCACTGATTTTGCTTGGCCTCATGCTCTTTTTCATCATATTCCAGCAAATTCAGTCTTTCCAAGTACTTTGTGATGAGCATGACAGAGATATATTCAAACCTGAAGGCAACGTGCAGAAACACAGCAGCCTTACTCTGCTGCAAGAATCTACCACGGACTTAACACAGATGAAAAGCGTCCCGTGTTCCAATATGTATTAGGTGACAACTATTTTAAATTTGGAGTTTAAAGATAATCAATCATCCTTGTAATGTACTCTTGAGATTCTACTGTTGTTGAAATACTCCATCACTGATTTTTGCACTGCTCCTATGCAAATATGAGTTTAAGGCACCCCGAGTAGGCCCCGGTGTAGCTGTCAGAGCCATCACCCAATGAGCACTAACACGGAATCATTTCTGCTGAAGATTAGCTGAGAAATCAAAGAAAACAGCCAATTTCCTACCGTACATGTAAGGATTTCTCGTTTGATGTGTATGTGCATCTGAATCAAGCTCAGAAGTGCTGAAGAGTTTGTTTGTTTGAGATAAAAGTGCTTTAGACACTACACACAGAGCAAAGCCCATGACAGATTTTGGGAAAAGAGAAATAAATGAATCAAAGAGGTCAGAGGGTTTATTTGGGATCATACGTACACACAGTCATTTCATTCACTCAGGAAGAGACTGAACTGCTGAAAGATTTCTCTAATTCTTTTGGATTAATTGATGGTTTTCTTGAAATAGCTACAAAACAAGTAAAACCCATGGTTTTGTGCAGAAGTGTCAGGCATGTGCTTTGAAATTCTTCCATTCCACAACACCCCCTCATGTTCTCTGTCCTTGGGATAGGACATGAACAACCCAGAAAACATGAGCAATATGGAGCATATTTAATGTTTTAAAGTGTGCTCAAAATTACTCTATTACCTACAAGAATATACTTGAACAGATTTTACTCAGAAACTGTAGATAAAATTGGATCTGCAATTATTAAACCTTCTTCTTCAATTTCAGTTTCTGGCACCCACCCCCCCCCTTGCTCAGGCTCAAAAGCTTCTTCTGATTTATTGACCTTTAACTTCAGGGTGGCAAATATTTTTCACTAAGCTCTGAGTAGAAAATTTTTTTTTTCCAAATATTGATCATAATGAAGATATAAAAATAGATATATCCAATATCCAGCCAGCAGGAATTAAGTAACACATCACAAAGAACCTGGGATTGTCCCCCACTGCTGCTGCACCCTCATTTTTCTAGTCCCAGCTCTCCTGCACTCGTGAGGCCCCAAGTCCATCCCCTGCGTATTGAGGACCTGAACCAATCTCGTTAAATTTATAGCACAGAATCGCAGAATTGAGTTGGAAGAGACCTTAAAGCTCATGGGCAGGGACACCTTCAGCTATCCCAGGGTGCTCCAAGCCCCATCCAACCTGGCCTTGGACACCTCCAGGGGTCCAGGGGCAGCCACAGCTTCTCTGGGCACCCTGTGCCAGGGCCTCCTCACCTCAGAGAGAGGAATTCCTTCCCAGTACCCCACCTAAGGCTGCCCTCTGGCAGTGGGAAGCCATTCCCTGTGTCCCGTCCCTCGAGGCCTTGTCCCAAGTCCCTCTCCAGCTCTCCTGGAGCCACTTTAGGCCCTGGAAGGGGCTCTGAAGTCTCCCTGGAGCCTTCTCCTCTCCAGGTGAACATCCCCAGCTCTCCCAGCCTGGATCCAGAGGGTCTCCAGCCTTCAGAGCATCTCTGTGACCTCCTTGGGCTCTCTGCAGCAGCTCCAGGCCCTTCCTGTGCTGGGCCCCAGGGCTGGGGCAGCTCTGCAGGTGGGGTCTCACCTGAGGGGGCAGAGGGGAAGGGTCTCCCCTCTCCTGCTGCCCACGCTGGGGATCAGCCCAGGGCACACGGCCGGGTGGAGCTTCTCACCTCACCAACATTCCCAAGTGTTTCCCCCGGAGTGCTCCGCCCAGCCCGTGTTTGGGCTGGGGATCGGCCAAACCTAAGTGCAGGCGGTACTTGGCACTTGGCATCTCCCGTTTCTCCCGCGGAGCTCCCCGAGGCTCCGCTGGGGACTCTTGAGGCNGGGGCCGTTTTGAGCGTCCGGCCGCCGCCGCCGCGGCCTTCCCCCGCCGCGGCCGCGACCCGGAGCCCCCCGAGGTAACGGGGCAGGGCCCGCGGGCCCGGCCGGGGCAGGGAGGGGTGCAGGGGACACTCGTGTGCGCCCCGGGCCGGGGGCACGACCGGGGACCGGGGCTGACCGCAGGGAAGGGCCCTGGGGCGGGCCCGGGGCGTGCGGCTCCGCTGGCACAGAGGCGAGTTCACTGCTGGAATGTGCAGAGAAAGGTCCCACTCAGCCGGGAAATGAACGGCAGAGGAGCGAAGAGCGCTGCTCTTTGCAGTGCTGCTTCCTTAAAGACAGTCCTGACAGCATGTTTGGTTCTGTTACTTTTTAACTGTAGCTCTACTTGCTATTTCCCCCTTTCTCCCTTTTCTTCTTAAAAAAAAACCAAAAAAACCAAAAAAACCAAAACAAAACAAAAAACCAAAAAACAAACAAACAAAAAAAACAAACACCAAAAAACAACCCTCTAATTCTAAGGAATATCAAGTTAGGAATGCGGTATCACACAAGCGCCTTGAGGTGTTTTATACAAATTGGGTGTAATGAATACATTTATTGTGTGGTTGACTATTCACTTTCAAATCTAAATAAGCACATTCTTGTAGATTACACTGAGTACCTGTTATTTACAAAGAATCTCTCTTAGTTTTGCCTTTATTTGGACGTAACAACACATCTAGTTTCACTTCCTGTATTGCTCCAAGCCATTTTTGTGTGGCCTAAGATGAACAGAGACTGATGTAAAACAGTATTTGACCTTTTCTACATCAATGTCGTTAATTAATTTTGCAGCTCACTTGGTGTTCTTTCAAAATGGACAGTGAAGAGGACATAAAGGAAAAACTGGATGCAGAATTAGATCGCTGTGTTGTGGCTATGAAGCCCTATGTCCTAAACCTGCAGCATAGTTCAGGTACAGGTGGTAAAATGTGCATTTAAACACTAATGACAAAGTCCTAGGTGACTTTGGGTCACTTAATTTAAGTGTAATTGGGTCACTTAATTTAACCAGGCACTTAATTGCTGACATTACAAGGTACGGTTTTGATGAGGGGTTTGTGCAGTTCTAAAGTTGGATGTTTTAGGTACCTACTGCAATTGTTTGACCTTGTCTGTCTTGTTTTCGTGATGTGAATGTGCTTTTGCATAGATACATTAACATCTATCTTAAAAAACCTAGTTCAGTAGAAACTGAAAACTTGTAAAGGGCATTGTTTTTGAGATAGCCCTTACAAAATTGCAATTAGTTATTAGCTATAAAGTTGTTAAAAGTTGGTCAGGAATGTGTAATAATAGGAATATCAATTAATAAATGATGTATTAATTAGTTTTTACAACAAGCTGGTTATTAAAGGCACAAACCCTACAAATTAAGAACTTTTATGTGTAAACATTTAACCAAATGAGTGGTTTCATCATCTGGTAGCAAAGCTTGTGTAAGTAGAGCTTTATTTTTTTAAGTGGATGAGGTTTTATTGTGTATTTAAAGTACTAATGCTCATGCAAGCTGTAAGTTGTAGTTAAGGGCACCTCTGGCAGTGAGTGCAGAATTCCTGATGTTTTACATGTTCTGTCCTTACTAGGGATTGATTCCCAACATGCTGCCTCTAAAAGTGATGTAAACTTCTGATAAACATGAATTTATAGGAAATGTTTGTGGAATATGTAAACTTGAACTATTGTTAAAGACTTATTTTTAATCTAGGTATTTAACCATTCCTTTTACTTGGTTCAGTCATTTGGGGTTTTTTGTTCGTTTTGCTTTAAAATTTAGGCTGGGAGGGAGAAACATACAAAATTGGTGACCAGTGATGGCGTCTGTTTTCTGAATGTGTTTATTTGCTGTGAAAATTTATAGTGGCCATGTATATCTATATTTTCAGAAAGAAAAAGATGCTCACTGTGGATTAAAAAACTCTGCAGACCTTCAGGAACAGGCATAGGAATAGCAGGAAGGGAGAATCGAAACTTGTATGCAAAACTGCTGCTCCACATGCTGCAGAGAGGAGTTCTGGATGGTCCCTTCACCCAAAAACCAGAGGAAGGAATGCTGAAAACTTTGCCTGCCTACATGGTGGGTGTCATTTCTTCATAAGACAAACTTGCTGAAATGTATCCTGAAATTGCTTTTCCATCTTTGATTTGGCACAAATGTGAAAAACGATTCTGAATGGGTTGAGTGGAACTGCATGTGATAAATAAAGGCATTTCTTGTAATTGATGTTGGGAAAACCTTTCAATGGGCAAAACTTTTTGAGACCTGTGTCTTTAAAATTCTGGTTAGAAGGCTTACAAAAATAGGTGTTTTGAAGGAACAGAAAGGTAATCTTTTCTAGTTCTTTGGAAAAATATAATAAAAGGCCCTGAGGCTTTCTTTTGTCCTAATCAGTAGGTAGTTCTAGTGAAAGGAAAAATGTACTTAATGGTGATGACTTTACTAGCCTGTGATGACTGTAGAATTCACACAGACATTATTAAAGTTGCAGTTTGTTTTCTGAAGAACTGAATATGCTGTGTCAACCCTTGGCATAAGCTTCAGTGAGATAACAGTGCCAATTTTTGCTAAAATTACCCATCCTATAAGAAATAGAGTACTGGAAAATATTTACACTGTTGCCATGAATTTCCGTGGGTTGGGAAGGTGGCATTTGCACTCCTCACTGACTTCACTGGAAAAGGAATATTTGTACTGCAGATACTCCTGCGAGAAATGACATTAGCAGTGTAAGGGATGTATCTGTGTAAATACATTCTTGTGTTGATCCATTTGTTCTCATTACAGTCAGTTTATTTTGATGAACCGAGTTCACCAAGAGTTCGGAACAGTAGCCGTGACTGCTTACCGGAGTGGGTGGTGGGAGAGCTGGGAAACCATGAAAGTAACGTGTCTTCTGTGGAGGAGTCATCTGCAGCAACCCCACCTGCACATGGGTAAGGTTCCTGTCCTTGCCTGAGTCAGTGTTTGATGTGTATTTGATAGGTGTGTGATTTGTTAAGCTCTGGAGGTCTCGGTTTGTATGAGTTTCTTGCACTCCCTCATGGACTCACCGGCAGTGTTTGTGCTTTATATACAGAAGCTTCAATGTAATGAGAAATTCTAGACTCCTCTGTCCTTACTTTTCTCCATTGTGTCTCCTTCTCTGGCTCCCGTGCATCTTCTTCCATGTTCCATCCCTCTGTCTTCTTTCCCTTCCTCTTGTTCTCCTCCTTTCATTTACAGACACTTAATGTGGAAAATCAAAGTCTACATTTGTAGTCTAAGGCCATGATGCTGAAAGCAGCTGTTTAATCAAATAGATTTTCATGGCTTTTTTCCCTATAGATTAGAAGTATAAGCAAACATACAGATGGTAGATTTAGAGGTTGTTCTATGATTGTTGCTCACAGGTTTTTTAGAGGGAACAGAATAGTGGCTCCCAGCAGATAAGTGAGTTTGCTGAGCGAGATGTAGATGTTTGATTTGCAGTAGCCAGTGAGTGTAAGCTGCATCCTTCGTTCCAATCAGATGAGAACAGAGCAGGGAAAAAGGGGTATAATGTGTCATGTTATTAAGGCTTGCTTTCCTGTTGGCTTAGAAGGATGTCCCTGCAGTACTGAAGGAGTGACAAGCTGGTCATTTGGACACTTGGAAAACTTCAGCTCTATTCTGTCCTAATTTGTGGGAATCTTAGGTAAATTCTAGTTTAATCTACTGTTCTTAAGTATTCTGGATTTTCTTGCATGGTGCAACTTTGTCCTAATTATCAAGATCTCTGTTCGGTTTTTTTCCTTTATGTGGCTGCATTTCAGTCATGGGTGGAATTTCCTCTTGTTTGCTCATTTTAAAGTCTAGTTAATGCTTAACCTCTCTGAAATCCTTGGTGAAGGAAGCACTCTCAGACATGGAGTGAATATTATTCAAAGCTCAGTAGGTGCTGTACAAGAGGAAGTGAATGTTTGCTTCTGGTTTCATTTCATGGCTTTAGGAATACACTTGCAAGTTTTGTTTCAGAAGTCCAGTTCTTCTTTAATGTCTTTGCTTACATTTTTCATAAGTGGCCATCATTAGCTGTTCTCTTCAAGGCACAATGATATTTATGCTGTTTATTACAATTTTTCAATCATGTTTTTAGTTATTCAGCAGTGATTTGGATAAGTGACAGACACTTGAAAGTTAAATCACATTGATACTGAGTATTGTGAAACTTTTCCTCCTCTGTGTCCATTAACTGTGTGTAATTCTAACAATCATTTTAAAAGTTGCTCTTAGGTCTGAGGTGTCTGTATCTCCTTTTCCTGAGGATTTGGGGCTCTTCTGGTTGCTTGCAGTCATGCTCTGGTAGGAACCTGTGGTTTTGACTTGTGGTTTAAGACCCAGAGGCAGAGAATGGAGAGCCAGCTGAGTTGTGAGATTACTGCTTTGGGCTTGGTGAAACAGAGAATTGTTGGGAGGAGCTGTCCAGATCCCCTTAGTTAAAAAAAAGAAAAAAGAATTAGATTTGACCTTATGAAAACAAGGAATGCATCATGCTTTAAGAAATGTTTTTTGAGACCTTGGATAAGTTTTTTTTATTGCTATGCCGTGTCAGGATACCTGGCCTGGATCTGACCAGGTCGTGTCAGTCCCTGGGAGTGGCATCATCAAGTCAAAGTGTCACTCTGGGTGTTAGAGGCAATAAAACAATATCAGCGCCACCCTCCCCCATTAGGCCCAGTTTAGCACGTTGATATCTCGACAAGGCCATATTTGTGGTGTAAAAATACACCCAGTTACTCCAAATTCCTGACTTGTGCTGTCAGCTGGGGTCAGATTTGCATATTCCTCTCTCTTCACCTGGCTAGGGCTGGTGCCCACTCGAGGAAAGCTGAGGCACAAGTTCCACCTCTTCCCTTCTTTCTTTGCTGTATTGTTTCTCTCTTTTGCTGCCTGGTTTTTAGGAGAATATTGGGAATCTGATGTCTTTTCCCTCTCAGTATCTGAACCTAAGATTCAGCTTGGCCTGGCCAAGTTCCCACAGTTGTTTTTGGTGCAGTGAAGCTTTATTTCACTTTTTCCTTTTTATCCTGTGGGGATGGAGCAATACCTACACTGGTGATCAGTATGGTTCCCAAGGCTCTGGTGGGTTCTCTGGAGACCTGGACTGCAAATTATTCCAGGCCAGGAGAAGCAAATCGATGTAATTGAATAATGTTATTGGTTTAAAGGACTCTGGGTATGAAACTCCTCTGTACAGGCACAGCTCTGCCAGTGGATGCTTGGACCAAGAGTGGGGCTGTGTCTAAAGAAATCTGAATTTGTGTTGGAAAAGCTTGCTAGTTCTGTAGATTACATAAATTAATCTTCACAGCAATAAGAAACTTAATTTTCCTGCAAGTTTTACAGAAAAATATCAAAGGTAAATATTTCAGCTGTTGTGTTTTGTAGAATTACAAAATATTTACATACTTAATACTTATTTAAATGTGACCATGTTAAGATTTTGCCTATATCCAACATACAGATCCTTTTTTTCTTTGTATTTACAGTTTTGGGTGCACTATCAGTCCAGGTAAAAATGTAATACAATAAATATTTCTGGTTGTGCAGTTCTTAGGGAGGGCCAGCAGATGGTGACCGAGTTCCACTATATTTGTCACTCTCCTCTGAATGTGCATTGGGAAAACTGAATCCATGGCCATGGAATATGTGTAGTTGGATGAAAATTTTGCATTCCAGCCATGACTCAGTTCTTACAGCATTTTCTCCGGGCAAAATAGATAATGTCAGTGAGACATGTTTGAGTAACTACTTGATGTTCTTTATCTCAAGACTCTCTCCTTTCAAAGACCCAAACAGAGAAGTTCTTTTCATAGTGATTTTTATCTTGCAATACAGATCATTCTGTGTTGGGCAATTTTGGCTTTTTTTATATGAAGTTGTTTTTCTGCCTAAATAAAAAGTAGGTAGACAGATTGGGGTGTGGATGAATAAATCCAACTAGCTGGGGCTGGAAAGGTGCAGCTTTATTTTGAAATGTGAGAGGGTTGGTTTGAGAAATGTTCAGGTGGGTTTGAACAGAAACCTGGGCTTTCTGACCTCCTAGGAAAATTCTACTTTATGTTTATAGAGTGTGCCTGAAAACATTGTTAAAGGTTAGGGTGAAGTTGTGCTGTAGCAGACCAGCGAGTTTCCCTTACTTTGTCCCTAGAAGGAATATTTACTAATCTCCTTTATTAGCTGCAAATGTCTTCCTCCTCCCGTGCCAGCTCCCTGCTTGGGCTGAAGCAGGAGGTCACAGGGCTGACATCTAAACTCTGATCATCCTTCACTCACCTGCAGTGGGAGGAGAAAGAATTAATCTTGTGCTTTTTGGAGCCTGACTCGTATTAGCAGGAGGCTGGAAAAGGGAGTGGACAGGTAGTACGTACTTGATGTGAGCAAAATTGTGGTCCATCCCTAACAATCTTTTCAAATTCTGTTTGTAGAATGAAGTAAAGCAGCTTCCTTTTCAGTTCCTCTTCAAAATAGCAAATACAGAACTAAGAATACGTCTAGATTTTGTCCTCCCTTTGGTCAATTGGAAAACATTACAGGCAGTTTGGGTTGGGTTGTGTATTTGTTGGTATTCCTGAATCTCTGAATGATGAGGGCATGAAATCTGTTTTCTCTCATTTTTAACAGTTGGAACTTTATTGCATTGTTGGGTAACCTGAGTATTGTTCAGAAAGGAAATCTGATAAAAGGGCAGATTTACTCACAGGCAAAGATTTATCTCCTTTTAATTAAAGGTAATTTTGTGTCAAATGAAATCCTGGTAAGAACTGCAAGAGGCAGTCATTGTGTTATTATATTCCTTTTGATCTTTTTTACCTCTAAGACTTTGCTTATCTAAACTATTTACTGCTTTGTAATTGTTATTGTGCATCCATACACGTTGTTTATGTGGGATTTATTGGTGCTGGAAGGGAAGGTAGGCTCCCAGTTGTATTGCTCTGTTCCCTGCTGTTCTGATGAAAGCTGTGCTCGGTGAAAACTTTGTGTTTGTCTTCCTAGAAGTGACTGGTTTATATTGTACATCCAACAGTTGTTGTTCTGTTCATAAACACTTCATTCATCTCAGTGTCTTTTTGGCATAGCAGCCATCTCATTTGCTGCCAGAGGGAAAGGAAGGGAGGTATTTTAATGGTCTGATTTGACTTTAATATAATATAGGCAGTCATAGGAAGGTGAAGGGACTAACAGAAGTTTTTAATTACCTTAATACCTGTGGATTTGATAGTGGAGTATGTGCTGAAGGGTGTTTCACTACTGTTTTGGATCTTTTGCTGTATCAATCCATCTAATAAATGCTTATAATTTTTATTTTCTTTTGGTTTTTTCCCTGTTGTGGGGCTGAGAAATGTCTATGACCAGGTGCATCAGTGACAGTTCTCTTCACCTATCCGCTGATCTTCATTTCCCTTTGTTCAAGTGTTTTATTTACAACAAAAGCTTTTCCAGAAAATCCCTGTCCAGCTCTGCTGGACAGAGCACTTGGTCATGCTGTGCTTGTGTCCTGCCTTGTGGGCTTTTCTTTACCATCCCCCTTAAATTCCACTTCAGTCCCTAAAACAGAGCTGAAATGAAACTTAGACAATCTTTGTGGCTTGTTCTTTGACATGTTCTTCTCCACCTTGGCCTTTCAAGCCACTGCCTTTGTACTCAGCTGTGTGTGTAGTTCCTGCCCTTGTCTTTGTGTGTTGTAGGATCATTTACCTTGTTCTAACCTATTTTTTTGGTCTTAAAGGTCTCCCCTAAGGTGCAGCCAACCATCACCTTAATTCTTCTTTCTTCTCTGAGTCACTGGACTCCTACCTATTTTGTTTCACATGCTTAGCAATTTTGTTTCAAAAACATTCTCCTGGATCAGCCCTCTCCTTAGCTTGGATTTATCCTAAAATCCTTTGGGAGATGTTCGGTCATGCCGTAAAAGAAAAGCAAAGAACACTTGTTAATGTACTGTCATGGACACGAAATTTCTAGTGGGTTTTTTGGTTTGGGGGTTTTTGGTTTTCTTTAACAAAAAATTTTTCTGGGTTTTTTTTTTTTTTTTCTCTTTCCATTTCGAGAGTTATTTTCTTGTGTATATTTTAGACGATGCTATTCTGTGATTAACATCCCTTGTGTGCCACAAGTTGCTGAAAATGAATTCTTCTCTTTCTGCTTCCTCTTGTCATTGATAACAGGGAAAGATTCAAAGAGAAGCCGTCAGTAATATCCCGTTGTCTGAGTTCTCCTCACCGGACAGATGAAGATGACCTAGGCACGTCACTGTCTGTAAGATGCTTCTCCTTTTTGTCCTAAAGCTCTACTTCCCCCGAGCTGCTTTTCTATATCCCTCTAAAGCTGTTATTTCCAGTTGTGTGGGTCGTGATCCCTGTGTAAAGGTGCAGACTTTTGGGAGGGAGTGATAGGGAGGACTAAAGCTCATCAAAATCTGTCCTCTGCAGTGCAGGGGAAAAGGATTTCTTGTAGGATGCTCTCAGTTCATCCTAATGCTTGACCTCTGTTTGGTGTTGTGTGTTCAGTGTCTGCTGCATTGTTTTCCCTGGGCTTGGCAACGTGCCTGCATTAACATCATCTTGTATTTTGCAATAACAGATTAAAGAAAGCTGCATAGATGCCTCTGGCTCTGTGCAGTGATGGTTGACCTCTGGAAGAGTGAATTTTGGACAGTTTGTTTCATCAGACTTTCCACACTGAGCATTATGACTGATGAAAGGGCATTGAACAGGCTTTGTCTAGTCCAAGTCCCCTTTAGTCCAAGTCGTTCAATGATGTTGTTTATATAATTGCAAGCATTTGCCCTGACAATTACTCCTGACAAATGTGTGATACCAAGAAATGTGCTGTTTACCTCCCAGAGTGTGCTCTGTGGCCTTGCAGTGTCCTTCACCTCACCTAGAGCAACCCTCACCCTCCATGAGCACTGAATTTCCTGTTTGTTCCTCTAGCTCTGCCCACGCTGCTTTTTTTGATTCTATCAGAGGACCTGTTTAGAAAGATTGCAGCTGGGCACAGCTGAGAATTTATGAGGACATGAAGTGTAAATAGGATAAACTGGAAGCTCTTTTCTGAGGAAATTTGTGCTGTGCATCTGGAATAGAGGATTAGCAAGGGGATGGTTTATCAGGGCAGGTTACAGGTGCTCAGTGGGCAAAAATCAGTGTCTGTGCTCGAGGCTCTGATTGCTGTGAATGTATTTATGTGTGTGTTGATTGTATGTATACAGATGTAATTTAAATACAGAAATGCCGTAATTAAAAATAGAACCACATGCTGGATTTACTAAATTTCTCCTTATTGCTTTCCTGTTTATTTTACTTCAGGAAATATTCCTTGTGGAAGAGTTATTGTAAAAAAAATTATTTTCTTCAGTTGAAACCTGGATTTGGGGCTTTAAAGTTTTGTAGGGGAGTTTTGTCGCTTTGATTTGTTTATTTTTAATTTTTTGTTGTTGTTGTTGCTGGCTCTGCCACAGCTTCCAGGGCAGTGTTAGACAAATCACTGCACTTCATTGTTCTTCAGCTCCATAGACTGAATTCTCCTGTGATTACAGCTTTAAAAGGGCCTTTAAGTGAAATAATCCTCTCTTGCTTTGCCAGACAGTTTGATAAGGTTTGGCTGGCTGGAACAAACAATACCTTGTTCCATTGTCAGTGATGCACAGATGTTCTGGCACCATTCAGGCCCAGGTAGAGGAGCAGAGAGACTTTTAAGAAACGTTGAGAGCTGCCTCAACCAGGTGTTGATGAACTGCAGCCCAAGCTTCAGTCGCTGGATGCTTGTGACAAATGAGATTTAAAGAAGAGGTGCTGGCAGGCCCATACGCAAACCTCACTTAATGAGACAAAGTAATTCAGGCTTCAATGTTGCTTTTCCAAATACCTCAGCTCAGGAAAATGTTCTGTACCAGCTTTCCTGTTAGATACATTAAATGCAGTTGGTAGGTGCTGTTATCCCACAGGAAAAGCTTTTCTTCTGACAGGTAATTCCTTGTTACTTCCTTGAGCAGCAGCAACCACAGCCCTGGCTGGGTGCTGGAAATCAGGGAAGACCCTCGAGCTGGGCAGCAGCTGCTGTGTCCTCTGCTTTGATAACCATCACTGTCTTGCTGTGATTTCCTTTTATTTTTAAATCTGTTTTTTTATTGGGAGGTTGATCAGGTGATCTCTGAATTCTGGATTAGCCCCACAGAGGGTACTGTGGAGATGAATTGTTTCTAGGATAAGTGTGGTACCTGAAAATGGAGTGTTTGGGCTTTCATTCAGTAAATTCACCCTCTGTAAAGGGGACCATTGCTTTGGAAATGAGTAAAGAAGAACCCTGAAGTGGAGAGCCAGGCTAATTTATCCTCTGATAATTTAATTTATCCTTTCTCAGCACAGTATACTTCTGGAGCTGTTTAGGTGAAAGCTGTCAGAGGTATTGTGACACTATTAGGAAATGAAGTGTAGGTATGGCCAAGCCAGTGAGAAGTTTAATTTTAAATTATGTGTCTGTCAGCAATTCTGGTATTTTCTTTGACTTTCCTTGTGTTCCAGGCTGATCATCACAAAAGAAACTTTTCACTGGATGATGACGACCTCGAAGCACGACTCAATAGTTGGAATCTTGGGGTAAAATAAACTGAGTACTTTACTTATTTATTGACTTGCAATGGGAACTCCTCAGTAATGTAGTCTGAGCCAACAAAACTTCATGTGGGAATCAGTCTTTTGGAAATGAATTGGTAAAACTTGGAACGGTTCTTTATGAATGTATGAGAAGAAAACATCAAAATTTTAAGTGATAATAATCTTCACATATTTAATATGGTTTTTGATAAATCAGGCAAAATAATGGCTGCTGGTCAAAACCAAGTGTCTGACTCTGGTAGAAAATCAGACTATTTCTTGATGACTCTATAACATTATCTTTTATTTATACTTGTCTAAATAAAAGAAGAGTTTGGCTTTCTGTGTTTATTTTTTTTAACCGAAACTGAATTTGCAAGCCATTAATACAACTCAACTTTCTTTGGTCAGTGTGCCTCCTTTTCAAAGTGTTCAGGTGGCTTTTCTGTATGTTAACCTCTTTCTTTCCCTTTTAATAATTCAAATTGTTACTCTTATAAGACTTTATTCCCTTGGTGGTATTTGCTGTGGTGTTAGTCCATGATAATTCTAAGATCAGAATGAAGTGACCTCTTCTCTGTAGCTGTATTTTCATGTATTTTTCCTATTGTGTTTTGTCTTCTTTGTAACCCTTTCACTTATACCACCAGATCCTTAACCTGTTTCATTAGGCTTAATATCCTCATAGCAATTCCGTTTTAAGATCACTTTGATTTTAACAGGGAGGTTTCTTCTTTCTTTTCTTTCTCATTCTGTGCTTACTCTCACAGGTTGAGAGCTCGCAGAGTTGCAGCCAAAGTTAGGAGTGACGAGAGCGAGTTTAATGAAATAGTTCAGCCTTGTTTTGTGAAAAATAATCACGTATTTTCATGTTGCCATTTTAATCAGCTGCCAAATGACCCTTATTCTTCGTAGGCTATTGTCAGTCCAGAGGGATATGACAGCATTTAAAAAATCTTGCCTATTACACTCCAGGTTTTTCATGGATGGCCAAGTTCTCTTCAGTACAATCAGAAATGATAACAAAGAGTATTAATGAGTTTGTGTCGTTCCTGGTGTTTCTCTTGCTTTTTCCAAGCTGAAGGTGGAGATGGGTGAAAGTGTCAGCACTGTACAGGTGTGTGAAACAAAGGTGCAAGCAGTCACTTGCAGATTTTGGATATTTGGGCTGTATTTATACATTGGATTATATGAGCTGTAATACCTTGAGCTTTTAAAGCTGCTTTAAGGGGGAAAACTTGCTCGTGGCCATTTTACAGATTATTCAACTGATGCTGACAAAGAATCTCTTTATATCCAGCATTTTTATATCAGTTTCGATCTGCCTACCTGCTTATCTCTTACCTCTGTCATTTTATTTGTATTTTATTTCTTTTCCTAATTGAAATTCCAGTTTGCAATCATGTTGTGTTGATAATGGCTGGTTATTAAACTGTGATGATCCTCTGCTGATACGGGAGCTCCCTTGGATAACAAATTGGCTACCGTGGCACATAAATCAGTTTTTCAAGTCTCCTCTCCAGGGATGGTAATTAAATAAGTCGCTCATGAGCGACTTTGATTGCCTGATAAGACTTGTTGGGAGTTACCTGACAAAGAGGATTTGAGGTTGTAAAAGAGAGGTCTGTGAGGGGTTGCTGCTGAACAGCATTTCCCTGCTGTGGATCACGGCCTCCAGTGGGTTCTGAAAGGGTCAGGAAGTTTTAAGTGCAGTGTCATACTTGAAGAATATGTCATTACTAAAAATAAAAAAAAAATCCCACTAAATGATTGCAGCATCTTGGAATCTGTCAGATTTGAGTGTCAGATGTGGCTGCTGTTATTTGCAAGCATTTAAATTGCCATGGGAGCATCTTGCTGTCCTTTAATTGCTTCTCCCAGCTGCAAACCGTTTGGGAAACTTAATTTACAAGGGATCCCACCTCAGATACAGAAGACCCTTGACCCAAAACAATACTTCAGTAGTGGGGGAAGATAGCAAAGGAGATACAGAATGGCTTTCACTTTGCCTGGGGTGAAGAACAGTTGTCTTGAAAAGCTCTTCAAACTTTCTTTGGGTTTTTTTGGTTATACAGGGATTTTTCTCAGTAAGAATCTGTGTAATTTTAGGAAGCTGTGATTATTTCAGGCAAGTCCATACGGAGAACGTGCTTTTATCCAAGAATCTGCAAAT
>VYZQ01014400.1:137649-148524 GCA_013400655.1 Mystacornis crossleyi | reverse complement strand
TTTCACTTTGCCTGGGGTGAAGAACAGTTGTCTTGAAAAGCTCTTCAAACTTTCTTTGGGTTTTTTTGGTTATACAGGGATTTTTCTCAGTAAGAATCTGTGTAATGTTAGGAAGCTGTGATGATTTCAGGCAAGTCCATACGGAGAACGTGCTTTTATCCAAGAATCTGCAAATCCCTTGCTAGGTGCACAGAATGGTGAGGCAACCCTGGTGTCTTCCAGCTGTGAGGTGCTGCTGAGCCTTCACTGCTCCCGCTCAGGCTTGTCTGGGTTGAAATGACCAGTTATAAACTGTTAATTTATTTTTGCTGTTATCTTTCAGCCTCCTGCTTCTTTAAAATATTCTAAATTTCCTCTTCTTCAAAGCTCTTGTATTTTTAAGGTCACATACTGGATGTGTTTTCAGTTTTTATGATATGCCTACATCAGTGATTGAGGGGGTTTTAAAATATTTTTATTAAAAATACTGTGTAAGTTTTGAGAAATGCTTTTATGGTTTCTCTACTAAGCAGAGAGGTCAAAGCTTAACAGTGTAATCTGTTCAGATATTTGTTCTTAGTAATAATATTTTCTACAGGAGAAGTAAGTCTGTTGCATTACTTTGCTGATATTGTTACTTCTTGTGAGTCCTAAAAGAATTTTTCTCTTTGCCTTGCAGCATTCCTGATAAACCCTGTCAAACATTTTATTGTTCAAGTTCTTTAGGTTCTAGTCAGGCATGAGTCAATGTAACAAAAAACTGAGTTTTGTTTGTGTTAAATTTGCCTTTCATACCTGGAATACTGGTTTACACTCATTTTACATACATTATAAAATGTGTTTTCCTTAGCCTGTATTGACCCTTACCTAAACTGATGTAGGGCCTGTCCTTTACCAGGTGTTGGTGCCTTGGAGCTGCATTTGCAGTGTAGAAAAGCAGCAATCCTTTTGTGGGGCTGTGTGAAGGGAAAAGGCTCAGAGCCAGGAGCTGAGACCAATAAACACCAGTAATCTTTGGTCACGTCGTTACTTTGAACTTTCTTTGTCACTCTGTAGCCATCTTAGAATATAATAAGAGTAACCTGGGGCAGGGCTATGAGAGGAACTTTAAGGTCCCTTCCAGCCCAAACTTCTCTGTGGTTCTGTGACTTTATTTCATGAACAGCTGTCTATAAACTTCTGCAGATTGTTGCAGCTCTAGTGCACTTCCTAACTGAGGGGAAGGTGACCATCTCCTGTTTATGTCTCAAAAATAAGTAAATGTTTTGAAATACGTATAGTGACAGGGGAAAGAACCTTGTTGAATAATGGAATTAAACTGCCTTTTTTTCCTTTTTTTTTTCCCTCTTGTAGCTAGACGAACATAATTTTTGGATCAAAAATTCAAGTTACGTAAAGGAACAAAAATGAATTAAACCCCTGCAAATTCTTACCTCACCTGCGTGTCTTCTCACTCTCTCATGATGCCTCTGATGCAATTGCATTTGTCACTGAGTTGTAGCCAATTTTAGGTGTGACAAAGCATCTCTTTTAAACATCCCAGGAGATTCAGCACATCATTTTAGGCAGAAAGCACGCAAAAAGATTGTACCCTGGGGAAGCAGCAAAGGGGTTTTTAATCAGGGAGAACACGATTTTTCATCTCTGGAATTCAGCCAGGACAAGAATTAACTCTTTAGCTTTTACCAGAACTGATGTTGGGTCTTCAGTGCTGGACGCTCGGTCTTGCCCAGAGTTTGTCCTGGGCAATGTTGTTGCCTGATAAAGTTTTGAGAAGACTTAGACCAAAGAAATTGCGTGGCTGGCGGCTTGTGGTCCGTTCTCCTTCCTCGGAGAGAAGCTTTCTAACACAGGGTTAAGTGGATGGGAGCGTTGGGAATTCTTGGGAGGCTGCAGCAGCAGTGGATGCTGTGCCTGCTCTGTGTGCTTGGCTCACATCTGCCTGTGTCTTTCCAGTCTAGTTAAGCTCAACCATTTCTGCACAAGCCACTTGATTATCTTTTGTTTGGTTTCTCAGTCTGTCTGCTTACTATAAACATACCTACTGTATATGTTGTGGCCTTGGAGGGCAGCAGCACTGGAAAAACTTTCCCACAGTGAACTCCAAGCGGTGTTGCGACTTCAAAAAATAAATTCAACTTCCATGCTGACAAACAATCTTCGTGCGCTTTAATGTCCTTCCACTGAGACTGCAGAAGCAGCATTAAAGTGAACTTCCCTACAAATTATGATGTTAGATAAGAAGGTCCTTACTCAAATTTC
The DNA here is from genome assembly GCA_013400655.1 of Mystacornis crossleyi. NCBI lineage: Eukaryota > Metazoa > Chordata > Aves > Passeriformes > Timaliidae > Mystacornis > Mystacornis crossleyi. The sequence goes on along the minus strand of VYZQ01014400.1, from coordinate 146,283 downwards.
CTGAAGCTACTCAGCAGTTATTTCTGTAGCGAACATGCTGGCTGGCTGGGTTTGTTAGATTAAAGTAAGAATTTAGGGCAAGGTTCAGTTTAGTTGTTTACCATTTCAAAGTCTTAAGTGGTCTTAACTCTTTCATGTGTGTTTTTGCCATCCTTGTTTTGAAAACACTCACATTTTGTCTTTGATGAAGCTTAGGGGGGAACGTGCAACAAGCCTGCGGATGCAAGTGTCGGGGTTTTGTTCCCTGAATCTTAATATTTACAGTGTACCTTCTGTGAGTGGGCTGACACAGGCTGCACTTGGGCCTTGCTGGAGATAACCATCCCTGCAGAAACTCCTTCCAAGGAGTGGAACGTGACTTTGCAGGGGTCGTTTGGAGCCATGGCATCAGTGTTGTCATTGTTGTGGTATTTACTGAGCAAAAGAGCAAAGCTTTGGTGGGAGTTTCTGGACGGGCCTGTAGTGCACCGACAGAATTTTTTCTGGACAATATTTTCAGCTTCAGGCATGGGCTATAATTGATGAGGAGGAGACTTGTGGAAGTACTTACAGCTCAAAATTGTGCTTTTCCTGCACTGTCCTTGCTCTTGGGAGAAACCATTTCAACTTCTTTCAGTGCTTCACTCACTGCTTGCATTGGTAGCTTTAAAATTGTGTAACTCATAAATATTTAGTTTTGACCACTTTAGGTGTTGTTAAAATGAATAGAAATTGAAATTTATGGCTCACTTGCCTGAAACGCAGTTTCAGAATTTTATTTTTTATGTACATTTCTGCAGTACCTTTTTTCCAACTTAAGAAAATACGTATATTTTCATGAAGTAGATTATTTCTGTTAGGTGATGGGGATTTCTTCATGGGGATCTGATCACCCAACACCTTCACAGCTCTGGTTTAGGAGGGCTAGAAGGTGACCATTGCAGTCCTCATAAATTGAAACGTGGTTTCTTGTCAGACTGCCGAATAGAAAAGGAGAATCCAAAATCTTTTCTACAAAGAAATTCAAAATACCATTTCCGTTAAGAAGTGGTATTTACAAATTGGAGTTCAGTTCTAGTTCAAATGAAGATGTCTTTCATGATGACATTTATTTGGTTCATACTCTTAAAAAATGTGATTTACTGCTCTTCTCATGGCAGTCCTTCAGTTTCATACATATGTATTTTGGCTTGTCTTTGACCTTTTGCTTATTATTTTTAATTTCGCATGTTTCTCATAAATACAGACTTTTTTTTTTTCTTTTTTGGGGCATTCTTTATTGTGATATTCCCTCTTTAATGTGGTCTAATTTTGAGAACAAGAAGTTTTGCAGAAGACCAGCATGAAAAGAATGAATGTTGAGGCATTAAATGTTTACAGATCAGTTTAAGTGGATATAATCCACAACAAGTAACAAAGTGGGAACATTTAACTTCAAAGCACATATGGCTGCTGTTACAAAATCAAAAAATGCAAGACTTGGGCCCTACAAAGTATTAGAGACACATTTTCCTTCTCTCTCATAAACAAGTAGGATGTACCTTCTCTTTTCAGATTGGTTTTGAAGTGAAGGCTGCACACAGCTGAATGTCACGGTCAGATAAAGGATTGGAATTCCTTGTAAATATTTACAATAATTTGTAGCTTTAAAAAAAGCCAAAGGAAAGGGTGATTGTGTTCATTCTGCATGAGAGACAGGGCTCTTGGGAAATAATTAAGCCTTTGAAATGTGGCTCTGCAGCCTTCTCCAGATTCCACCAGGTACTGGTGAAGGCTTTCACTGTTCCCTGCTGCTCAGGGTTCTGGGATGCCACACTGGGGAGTTCCTTGAGCTTCTTGCAGCCCTGGGCATGATGAGGTGTGTGGGCTGCATGGGGATGTGGCCAAATTGAGCTGGGAGGAGGAGTATAATAGCAGTAAAATGCAGATAAAAATCCTATTGCAGGTACAAGTGTGTAGGACAAAGAAAATCCTCCACAGTTTTTCCTATTTGGAATTTCTGTACCTTTTATTTCCCTCTCTCTTGATTTGCTTTTGCTTCTCCTCCACTGTATCTCCTGTGGTTAATGCTCCAGGATGATCCCACTCCTGTATTCCTCTCCTCACACTCTCTTCTGCGTCCAAAATTCCTCATTTTTGTGGCAGTGGGTGAATCCAGGATTCCTTCACTCACTGGTGGCTGCCCATGGATTTTAACTGCCAACACAGGATACTTTGTGTGAAAGCAAGTTTAATGTAACTGTTCTAGTAAACTCCCTGAAAGTGAAGATAAATAGGTTATTGTTCAGTTATTGGTTTCCTGATGCTTTCAGCTAATGAATTAAAATATTGGATAACACTATTCACTGAAATTGAATGTACGCGTTAAACGTGAGCATCTCCAGTGACTTGTGGGGGAAATATCACAACTCCTCAACAGCACACAGAAATCCTACATCACCTTTTGGGACAGGAAATGAATAACACTATCAAATTGAAATTTCAGGGGGATTAAGCCTCTTTTGCACTGATAAATTCAACACACAAATTTATTTCATACTACTGCAGAAAGTGCAAGCATTTGATATGTTTGCCATGCCTCACAGATCAACCTAATCTTACAACATTTTTTTAAATGTGTATTGCAATCTCATTCATATTCCAAATCTCACTGCCACATTTTACAAGATTATACCCTTGAAAGCTTTTTTTGGGCATTCTCCTTTCTCTATGATGTGATGTTTTAGCCTCATCGTCTGAGAAAATGAGAAAGATAGAGCTGTCTGATAGAGGAAGTGGGTTGGGAACAATGTTTTGTATCCAGTTCTTAAAAATAGTGATTAAGAGAGCTGTTCTAATTATACAGTCATGTTAATGAATTATTTCCTTATGTTTTCTCTATAACTTAACACGTGTGGCTGTAGTTTCAATGCACCCAACTGTAGTTTTTCAAAAGCACTAGATTTTAATCAGTATAATCTGTAAATTTATTGTAGCTTTATACTGATTTCAATGAAAATTTAGCCAATAAAGTTGGAAATCTTTTGCATACGCCTATGTATATAGCTGCCAAATATTTTTATAATATGCATTGATGGAATTTTTACAACCACAAGAATTGGCAGGGAAAAAAGTGCAATTTTTGGTCCATTTACATTATCAAACTTGCTGAGCAGATCATTTCCAACCAAACGATCTCTTAGGAAGATTTTCTGTTTCTGTAACGTTGAAGGCATGTTGAAATCTCATCTGTGGTTTGAGTGATGGGAGTTGCTGTGCTAAGTATAGTTCAGTTATGATGTCTTAGACTCAATAACACATTGTTGACCCGCTGATTTTTCTCTCTCGTTTTGCAGCTGGAAAACCCCAGATACCTGCGAGAAAAACGGGTGCCGATGACTTTGGTAGGTATTTATATTCCCTTGGTATTTCAGAGGGGCAAGCAAACATTCTCCCCGTTTTCAGTTTCGGGTCAGGATTGACTGCACTTGGATTTCCTGTTTTTAACTTCCTTGGTGGTTCTGAACTTTCTCTTGTTCAATAGATGACGCCTAAGACTGGCCTGGGAAAGAGCAGCCCCACGCGGCACCACGAGGCGCTGTTTCGAACAGAGAAAGAGGTAGGGTTCTCTGGGGCCTTTAATTCCTTTTCCTTGGAAATTGGGCATTAGCAAGGAAGTTACTATGGCAGAAAATCTCATGGAAGAGAAATGTGCTGAAGTGACAGGGCTTGACATGAAATACTTCATGTATTTCCCAATTATTTAGGGAGTAAAAAAAGACTTCCCGAACACATTTAGAGGTCGTCAGAAAGACTTTTTAGTGCAGAGACGTTTGAATTCTAGGAATTTTCCATATTAGCTTTTAGCACAGGCAGTGAAACCTTTGATTTAGTGAGGGCTTTTGTTTACTTTCTATATACATTCTAAAATGAGCAAATTTCGACCTTATTTCTGATAGCACCTACATTATTTCTAAATTTGCCTCATTGAGCTCCAATCCTCTTTTGGTCATACGGGGTTTTATTTTACTTCTCTGGAACATTGTGAATTCCTGAGATTCCAAGCTTGGCTGTCTAATTCTCTCACACCGTGTTATTTTGCTTTGAATATGTGTAAAAGTAAAATTTTGTGGTCATTTTCACCTTTTTCATGGTTTAAGGAAGTCGACTGCCTGAGATATTTTGTCACAAGCTGCTCATTTTATTTAACACATTTCTGTCTTTGAAAGACAGTGAATGAATGGTCAGGAAAGGAAACTCGAGGTGCATTAGGAAAATGATTAATCAAACCCCCAAATCAACCAACCAATCATTAAAACAACCCAGTAAAACCCCAAATCCATCACTCTGCTGTTTGCCCTTCAAATTTCTTATTTCAGCCGTATGTTTTTGGAAAACTGAGACATATGTACATAGTTCCCTACAGTCCAGAAAACCTGAACCCACAAAAGACCCCAAATATGCCTGAGTTGAGGAGGAAAGGGCATCATCAGCAAAGCAGGAAAACATTCCTCCTTTTCCTTGGTATCTTGGAAGGACACATGGATTGGAGCTGTCCTAAAGTTACTTTCAAGGCACTTCAGATAACATTAGCAGAGATACAGAGGAGGGCAAAGTTGCTTGGCAGATCCTTCAGCTGTTAATACAATAATGTGCATGAAATCTTTCCTGGTGCTACCTGGCTGCCTCAGTCGATGCTCCAACAAGCAGTTGCACAATCCACGTGCTTTTCACTTTCTCTGTTCTGCTATTGACTGTTCTTTTGTATTGACAGCATTCAAACCACCAGTGCCTCAGGATGAGGCAAGGTTTCATAAGATGTGAAAATAGCCCAAGAAATAAATAAATTGAAAGCACAGTGTTGTCATTTAAACAATATTTTCAAATTAAATAAACAGGAATGCATGCCAAGGAGCTACATAAAATACCCAGTTAATACTTTGCTAGTTCAGTGGAAAAATCCTCTAAACCACACAGTAAAAATCCAGGATTTTTTGCTCATGTTGCTCGACTGTGGGCTGGTTTGAACTGGAAAGGTTACAGACAGTGTTTCACAATCACCATGTGTGTGCTATTAACGAGAAAACTTAAATGTGTTTTCATCTTATTTTGTTTGTGAGGCTCAATCAGGAATAAAGCCTTTTCATTTATAGAATGTGAATGTATTACCAGAGAAATGGTGCTGTACAAAAGGGTTCGGGGGACCTTTAACTGGTTTCGATCTCTTTGTGGTACAACGGGAGAACATAAAATAGGATAACTGTGGGGTTTTTTGCTTTTAACCTTTAGACCTTTGTTCATAAAGCATTCCTGCACCTGTTTAGAGTCTGTAATGCTGAACACATGGCCATGAGCAGTGATAACCACATCACAGCCCTGCGAGGACGGCGATGTCGTCAGGCAGTGGCTTTTAGTCATCTTTTCCCCAAATACTTCTGACATGGATTAAGCCATTTGGGAAATGGTCATTACAGAAAAATCATGGGTTTGAACAAGGCAGATGCAACCCGACAGGAATATATCTGTGTTCAGCAGGACAGCAAAGCACGACAGATGGGGTAACTGGGCTGTCTTGATGAAAAGGGAGAAGTGTCCCTTTGAACTTCAGCTCAGGCCATCCTGTGTCACCCAGTGCTCCACGGGCAGAGGAGGGGGAAAGGAAAAGTCTGATTTGGGATTTTTCAAAAAACGTGTCCAGTACCAATGCTAAGATAAAGGTTTGGAATTCTTCTGGAATGAGAAAATAAAATTAGCTATGTTAATAAACTGATTTCTTTTAACCTTTCTCAAACAACTGGTTTATCTGATAGATCACTTGAAGACATTTTGGTGTTTCTTTAAAGAAGTTCTCATTCTTAATTTTTCCTTTTCTTGATCTTATTTATTCTTAGCATTTTTTCTCAATTTCCTTCTGCTTTATTTTTTTGTAAGCAAAGCTATTTATTTATCATATCTCAGCAAAGGAAACCTAAACAAATGAGAGGCATATTAGAAATAATTTTTACCTGTCAGTTGAAGGTTCACCTGGAGTAAATTTGTACTCAGTTTTATACTAGCTCTTAATTTATTTCTTTTCCAGGCAAACTGGCAAGCTCAGTGCTTTGTGCAATAAGTTGTGAAGCTTCATCTGCCTGGGTTAACTGAGAACACTGAGTGTTTCCAATGCTTTTGTTGACTTTGTCACTGTGCTCCTGTCACTCCTCTGTTTTGATTTTTGGGAACCCAGTGATTGAGCCTTTGGACACTGGAGCCTCGGGTGCTTTTCCAGCCTCCTGCGTACTGAAGCAGCCCAGGCTGAGTGGTCGTGCAGCTGGAGCAGGAGGGATTCTGGGGAAGGCAGAGGCTGAGTTTTCAGGAGAACTCCTGTGGGATAACTTGCACCAGTTTGCCGTGTGGGGTGGGGCATGAGGAAGAGGGAGAACACCAGAGGGAAAGGAGAGATAAATGGTGTAAGATAGCAGAGAACGTAGAGAATGGGAAAAAGACTTTTTTATTTTTTTTTTTTCTCCCTGAAGATGCATCTTCATGGATCGAGGACAAGAAATAAGATGGAAAATGAGGAGAGCTTTATGGGTTCATGATTCAAGAAGTCTTATCTTTAGGATGCAGCCTTTTTAAAAAGCTATTTAGGACCTTCAGCTTTGTAATCTTTATTTATGTTTTTCTCCTTTTATTTTGGGAATGAGCACTCCCTTTTACTGCATGACACAAATTTTGTTTATAAAGATCATCAAGCCATTTATATGGTTTTACTGCACCAGAAGTGTTGGGATCCAGTGATATATTTACATTAAGATAAAATCTGCAGTGCTGATATAGTTAAGTCGTGGTCTGGCTAAAAGTGCTCTGGATTGAAGGTGTTGAAAGCAGCAGATTTACTGTGCTTCTCACTTATCTGGCAGGGGATTATAACTTGAAACAGAGCAAATTGCATGAGGGCTGTGATATGGATTTTCCCCAAGAGGGACCATACAGAGAGTGTAGGGGAAAGAATGCAGGGAAGAAAGAAAGTTGTAAAAGTTGGGAGGGTGAGTGAATAACACTGGCTGGTGTTAGCATGGAAAAGAGAAGGGAAAGAACATTTGAAGATAAGAGTCCCTGCAATTAGGAGATGGTGATCAGTGGGCATTTTCCTGCTGGGCTTGATTTCTTCCTCTTCAAGTGCCCTGTTCCATAGTGAAGTATTTAAATACATGAAATTCATGCCAAATTACGAACAATAAATAAATAAATCCAATATGGAGACAGTATCCTAAAACAAGGACTTTTGTAATTAAACCACTGTAAAATGAACATTATTGTGCCTTTAGCTACGTGATGAATTTAATATTTTTCCTTATTGAAAAGAGGTATTCTTGTTCATATCTTTCAAGAATGGTAACAAAATCTATCAGTTTTGTTCCCTTGTGTATTATATTGAATTAAAAGCGTGTGCTTATGTCTGTGTGTGTCTCCAGAGTTTAAATCTTGGTGGATGGATATATAAACATCTGTGCATGGAATCAGGAGAGCTGGATACAGCACAAGGAACCTCCTCAGACATGTGATGGGGCTGTTTGTGCTTTTTAATAACAGGAGGAGAGTGGTTTTGACGAACTTTCTGAACGCATTTGAGTGAGCCCAAAACCTGAATCTTAAAACTGGAGCTTCCCGTGTTGGATTTTTGTTTTTTCTTATTATCCCTTTGTTCTTCCACTTCTTTTCCTTTGCTGTTCCCCTTCTTTTGTCATCCTGTTCACTGGGGACTGTCCAAGCCATACTTCTGCTCATAAATGTCACGCTGATTTCCAGGGATAAAGATTGTAAAGGTTTTTAATTCTGGTGAATATTGTTGTTAAAATGTAAGAACGTGTGTTGATTTCTGTTCGCACAAGTGTGGCCCATATGAGGGGGTAAGAAAAGGCAGATATGACATAATTCTGGCTTTCATCATGGTTTTCACTTTTCTGTAACATTTTTTCTTATGATAACTTGGTTGTGAAAACACTGTTTTATTTCCCCTTGAAAATATTCCAAGCAGTGACAGTGACTATTTTCTAGTTCTTTTGAATTTTCTCCTTTTCTCCACAACCCCGGTGTCACTTTTGAATGCAGGGTCTGATTTATATGGAGAATCCAGTTGTAAACTGATTCTCACCACTGAGTAATTGTCCTGAGTAGGAATCTGTTCGTTCGTATTTAAATTCACAGCGATCTTGACTGCTGTGAACATGATTCCTGGCTGATTAATGTCCTGCTCCCAAAAACATGTGCAAGTTGTCCGTTGTGTTCCGTGTGAGGAAGTCACATCCTGCCTTGCTTTGATAACTCTTCAGAATGTAATGTAATAAAGCCCAAACCTTATTTTATTGCTAGACTGGTGTGAGGCACACAGTGGATGTCAGGATGAGACATGTTTTTATAAACTGACTGCTGATTTATAATTCCTGATACCAGTCAGGCTGGTTATGGAGAGCTAGATGTACATCTACAATTATTTATTTATTTTTTTTGCAATAGTTTGTGAACTATGTCTTTAATTATTGCACATATGGGCTGGAGACATTGAGAAAGATCAAAGGGGTAGGTTAGCAATTCAAACTAGTGTTTTAACCAGTAGAATGTCCAGATGGTTGCCAAGCAGCTGGGAATTAATCTTTTGCTGCATGATTAATCTCTACCTCAAAGTGTCTCTCT
>VYZQ01014400.1:88398-137608 GCA_013400655.1 Mystacornis crossleyi | reverse complement strand
TAGACAAAGAAAGTGTTTACGCTGTTATTGCTACATGTTGCACTGGTGAAGAGAAGGTGGGAATTCAGTTTTAGTGACTGGTTTAGGAGATCTTGTAATGAGTGTAAAAAGTCCAGTGGCTGCTAAAATACAGCATAAAAAAAGAGGGGAATGACACTGGGGAGAAGAAGGCAGTATTGTTGGCTCAGTGTATTCAGACCTGTTCACTGGAATGGGCACTGCACAGAATTCCCTAAAATTCTCGGGTGGTATCTTCCATTATATTCATGTTTCACTAAATCCCTTTGAAATATGTGTGATTCCTGCATGTTCACAGATTCAGCTGGGTTCCGTTCTGAAGATCCAGTTAGCTGCGTTTTTGAGCTGTCTTTTATGAAATTGCATCTAATACTGCTGTGTCTCAGCTTTCTTAATTTCTAAACATACACTGAACTTTTTTGGGTCCTGCTGATGTCTCCTACTGGTGGCAGACGTTTGTTCGTGGGGAAGTGGGACCCTGCAAATGCAGCTGTTAAATAATACTGTGTGTTGTAGTGCTAATATCCGTGTTATGTTTCTTGGCCAGAGAAAAGGGCCTTGAGAGCAGAAATACCATTTCCAGTTATTACAGTTGGTGGGATACAGAGCTGTGTGCGTTTCTCCTTCTTCCCACCACCCCCAGCATGGAAATCATGAAAAATACATTGTTGTCTCTTGAAAGAGCCTAATGACATTTACATATGAATCAGAACAATTGTCCATTCAATTATTTTTCTGTACCAAGCAAATGTGTATTAATTTCAGTGTCGTTTAAAAAGTCAGGTTTTTCTTGATGGGGGAAGCTGGTAAGATTTGATTTAGCACAAAACCTTTCATTTTTAGCAGCTATAAAAACAGGGCAATGTCATATTGATTTTTTAATTAAGTGAATATCTAATTTCCCTGTAAAGAGTAATGTGTAAAAATATTGCAACTGGAAGTAGCAGTTGTATTGTTTTTAAAGAGTGAAGGTACAAAGAAGGTTAGATATGTGGAGGGAATTATAAATGTTTGTTAAGGTCAAGTAATACAGTCCAGATCATAAACATGGACTTTTGTGGAGGGACCTTTGAATCTGGGCAAAATGCCATGTTTATAAAGTGGCTTTTTACATTCTAAATTCAGGCTGTTCCACTTGTTTGATGCTGTTTTTATTTCAGTCCATCTCTGGTTTATCCTGAGCTCTTTGTGACAGAGACTTTCCAGGACATTTATTTCACCTTGGGCATTGCACTGGATAAAAATATTGATGATATTCAGTGCTGTGATTGGAGTGGTTAATGATGAACTGTTTCAAAATGTAGTTATAAATTTGTTTATATTTCTGAAATGGGAAGTGAACATTATTTTTTCCACATCCTGCACACTGAGCACAAAGTTTTCAGCAGTTCCATTTGAAAATGGAAGATTAGTTCCAATATGATTAAAATTTACATTCACTGTAGAAACTTCTGCTCAAATACATTGTTATGAAATGTGATTTTTTTCCTGTTTTTCACACCAGCGATTTTCTTTTAGATACTCTGAGACTTATATCGCTGTAAAATGTGGAAAGTATTAATATACCTCAAAGCTAATCTTAAAAATTTTTGACGGTACAGTTTGATACAGAAATAACACAATGAGATCAGCCAGCTTGTTAATGATGAAGTGAAATACACTGTTCCAAATTACCGTGGTCTGAAGTCAGTGTGTATTTGTAATAAATCTTGACTGTTTTGCAAGTTCAGTCTCTTCTGTCTTGGCCTTCCTGTATGGTTTAAAACACCGTGTAAATTATCAATATTTATTATTTTAACCCTGAATGTGAAAATTGAGTAAGCAGAATTCAGTAGAAAGTTCTGGTTGTTTGTTGATATTTTTAAGAAACCTTTTTTTTCCTGTGGAAATATCAAAGCTCTGTGTGCTGTGCACCGATGTCTTTTAGCAGCTGCAGAACACCAAGACAAATAACTTTTGTCGTCTACAGTAAGATATACAAGTCATTGTTCTGCATTGTTAGTTCTTACTTTGAAGTTCTCATTTATTGTTTACATCCTTCTCCCCCTTCCTCGCTTCCTCCCTCCCTCCCCCATATATTCACAGGCTTGGGGAAAAAAAAACAAAAAACCTGGCAAGCAACAAGTTCTGTTTTGTCCAAGAGCCAAAACACCCAATCTGATGGATGTTAAAGCTCCGAGATGCCCCCCTGGCCTGAGGGTGAGCCCTGGAATGAAGACAAGTGGGCAGGATTCCGGGATTAATATTGCTAACCCACTTAGGGATTTGCTTTTAAATCAGGTATTCAAATATTTCGACAAATTTCTGTCAATGGGCACAAGATGAATGTGCGTCCTCTTGTGAAAAAAGGAGCGAGCACTGTTTTTCCCCCTCTGGAGATTTATGACAGATTAGACTCTGTCAGTCTAAGCCTGACAATTGTTACACTTTCCTGGCACCTGAGCTGTGCTATGGCATCAGGACAGTGAAACCCCATTTCCAGGTAACTATTTGCTGGTTTTGGTGGTGTTTTGTTTTTTTTAAATGAGGAAGAAAGTGTGACTAGGCACATAAAAGCAGCTCTGTTGCTACCACCCTTCATGGCTTTAAATAACAGGGACAGCACAGATGTTTGACATCAGTGTTGTTTACATGGCCTTAGGGTTTAATTGCCTCATTCTCTTTGTGAGGAGGATAAACAATGACAGAAATCCAAAGGAATGATGTTCAGCCAACAGCAATGGCTGCGTTTCATACATAGTTGCAAACTTCCCAACTATAGCTAAATATCTACACGTTTTTTTTCCCTTATCTGAATGGTTACATGCCATAAATTTCATATTCTCTGCTGCCTCTTAACTGGTGATAAAAGATATTAAAACCAATGAGCACGAGCGCCGTAAATTGCATTGAACAAAGTGAACGACTTAGGGAAGTTGTTTTTATCTGGTTTCTCCAAAGGTTGTGAAGGTCTTTGGTACTGCTGTAGGTTGTTTTGTTTCTTAATATGTGTTTAATAAATGAAATCAAGCTGAAGTGCAGAGGGCAGTGTATGGAGGAGCAGCACACGCAGTTACCTAGAGCTGCTCCACAGGAAATTGGGACAAGCTGAGAGCTGACACTTGGGATCTGCGGACAGGCTCCACGTCAGTTTAGTGTGGTTTTCATTTGAAAGCTATCCCGTGATTGAAATTAGTATTTAATGATGTGCTGCAGCTTTCAAATGGAAGGGGAGGCATTTCACTCCCAGCTGGGAAGTGCTGAGCCCTTCTGCTTCCACCCCAGCCTTCATGAGATCACTGCATGAAATGTGTAAACATGACTCAATTTTTTATCGACGTATGCGGTGAGATTGGGAGCCTGCCTCAGAGAAAGGGTGGGTCAAAAAGCAGATTTGGAAATGAAACCAGCCCTCCAGGCTTTGCTATAGGATGCTGTGGTGTTGTTCTCATGTTTTCTGCCTTCTCCAGCAGTTTTCCACGCAAGAAATGGAGCGCAGGATTTTTAAACCAATATAGCATTCTTTTTACAGCAAATGCTCAAATTAGCACTTCCGAAAGTTGTGTTGAAGATACCTGTGGGGTTGGAACTGTGGACCATTACAAAATTTAAATGCTCTTGGAGCTTATTTTGATTTTATTTTTTACCAGGTACTTGGTACCAATACAGCTTTCCTCTCAACACTAGCTGAAAACTTCATGCGTACATCAGCTATTGAATTTCAGACATTTTAAGATGGGACTTCTCACATTTTCTTATATAGTAGAGGAGAAATTAGGGAAGTTGTGAATGAAGCAGATGGGGCAGAAAAGTGCCTGAGGTACTGAAACTTCAGAATTTCTTTTAAGTTTATAGAAGTTGGGGACCTTGAGTGCTTTTGAAGGTGTTCCCTTTTCAGCCCTCACCTGATGAGGAGTTGGTTTTTGGGATTTTTCATGTAAGAGATTTTTATATTCTTGTATTTATAATATTCAGAGGAAAAATAATCTCCTTAGTTTTTACAGCATTTGCATTCATCAAGGGCTGACTTCTGTATCTTGGACACATTTTCCCAGCTGTTTGGTTGCAATTAGCTCTCTTTTTTGGAAATCAGTCCTAAATCAGACATTTTAAGAGCTGGCTGTTCTTGTGGAAGTGGTGTAATCAATTAATGAGCTAAAATTGATGGGAACTGGTGCAAGTGCGGCGCTAAGGGGAAGATTAATGAGAGGTGGGAACCAGCTTCAAGTACAGGGACTTCTGTTGTCAGCCTGGGGGAAAGCATCCTGTGGCTGAGAACAATCACCAGCACTTAAAAATATATGTATCCATCTTTAAGCCAAGTGAAATTCTAGATTTTGATTTATTTTTGTGTTATTTCAGTGTACAGGATAATAAAACCTAGACCAGCTCTCAGCTGATACAAACCACCAAGCATCCATTCCCGTCAGCGGAGACATTCTCACGTTATTAATGAGTTTTAAGTGTAATTTGCATGCATTTAGGAGCTGTGTGAGGGCAGGAGCTCTACCTCAGTCATTCATAAGCTTTCGATGTAATTCAAGTGGATTGGAGTTTCTTTCATGTTTAGTTTCTGGTATTTGTGTTTTTACGAAGCCTTCATATTTATTTATGGAATGTTCACAAGCTGTCTATCTGGAAGTGGATTACTGTGCTCTTTTTATTAAATCAACACTTATTCATCACCTGGTACTAAGATTTTCTTCTATAATGTCACTTTGTTGGAGCGATATACGCATATATTTCTTTTCATATATACATATGCGTAGATTTCATGAATAGAAGATGCATTTTTATAGTGATGCTTATTTTGGGATGATAAAAGAATTGGCTGACAGCTGGGAATGTGATTTATTTTCTTTGGATTAATTGTCAAGCTAACTTTTTTCCCCCCCACCATTAATTTGCATAAGACTACGTACAGACAGTTGGGAGATGGATTGCTTTATTTGTGGTGTAATAAGTGGTGGTTGGGTATCAGCTGATGAGTCCAGAAAATGAAAAAATTTTCTGCTCTTCCTTCTCCTCTTTTCACTTCTTGGAGAGCCCTTTGTGTTTACTGCACAGCTTTTTTTGAGTTGTTGGATTTTTGCAGCTCGCATTTTCAAGTCACAATAACATCGTGAGGTTTTCAAGTCCCAACAAAGCTGTAACACAAATGAATCACGTAAAAAATGAATAATTTGTACTGTGTTTAGTGTTTGTCTGTGTGAGATAAAGCCTCATGCTTGAATGCCAACTTTTGATTAGTCAAGGGCATGGAAAATAAAGGCAGAATGAGTAATGCTGTCGATTCCTTTGGAGTTTGTGAGTTATTACAGGTCAGGTTCTAAGTTTGAGCTAAATGAAAACGTGAGAGCTGGAAGTGGTTGGGTGGTGATGGGAGTGCAGTGTCCAGCCTTGAGGTGGGGGGACCTCAGCACCTTTTGAGAACACCCAGAAGTCAAACACAAAGTCTTCTGTTGGCCAAAGACCACTTAGAGTCATCTCCTGAAGGGGGTTTGGGCCTCCCTTTCCAAAGTGAGGGGGATCAGGGTCTGTCCCCTGGGGAAGCTTTTCAGTCCACTTTGCTTTCTGGACAGTGGATATTAATAAATGCTGGCGTGGAACAGCCTGAATCTGAGCTCAAGGTGTCAGTTTTGGTTTCCAGAAAACCCTGAGAAACACAAAATTCCTCTCATAGCTGTCCTGAAGACAGCCTTTAATGGTATGCTGAAAACATGCAAGAGATTTAAAAATACTTGAAAGATGGAAACTTAAAATCGAAGTAAGAATTGGCAACTCATTTTCGTGTTGGAGGGGTTCAAGTAGAGCTTTGAACAAACACAAACAAAACAGGAAATGTATTTCTGTGATCCAATCCATAATCCCATCATAAGGCACCTTTAAAAGGAAATGTGTTTATAATGTGAACTCCGTCAGTAATAGAAAACAAACAAAAAGAAACGAGCATCTGGGCTAAAGGGCGTTCTTTGTATAAAGGTAACACCTGCCTGAAGAAATGAAAATGAGTTTACCAAACTTGGTATATTAACAGAAATATTAAAGTTTGATTCCTAAGTGTTTATTTAAATTAAGGATGATAGCTTATTCTGGGCAGTAGAAATTGTGTTTATTGCCAATTAAAACATCCTACAAATCCATTTTTCTGGAAGAAATGTTGTAGGATGACATCTTTTTTAACAATTGTATCAAATAAATATCAAAATATTGAGAAACTGAATATAGATTTTTGCATAAGAATTCTTTGTTGGTGACTTCCCATTGCCTTCTGAAAGACATAAATGAATAATTAAAAAGTTATGAAAAGGTCATTAGTGTAATGCATTCTTTATTTAAATTCTGTATCTATTCTGTTTTGCTTTTAAAGCTGGAACTGAAAATGAAAATAGCAGAAGGTAAATTTCACGAAGAAAAACTGAAATTACAACAGAAGCACGATGCCGATGTTCAAAAGGTAAGAAGTGTTTGTATTTTTCCCAAAAACAGTGTATTAAACAATAGTAGGAGATTATGATTATCGTAAATATTTATCAGTTGTTCTTTAACTTCTTCACAGTTGCAATTAGTGTTCATTGGAAGTCAAATTGTAGGTAACAGTTGGCATAAACTGAGAGGAATGCAGAATATTTTATGGTAACATAAACTTAGGAAGGGGAGAGCATTTGCAGAAAGCAGATGAAAATACACGGCAATTTGTTTGTTTGAACAAGACAACCTATTTTCCCAGCATAACAACTTCTGTGGGCAATCATAAACTTGTGATTTTGCTGTTAGAGCGAAAACATTTGTATTAGAGAAGAATGTGAGCAAAATTAATTTTTCGTAGACAAAATGCAAAATATGAGAGTACTTTAACCCACGGATGTATCATAGGTGTTCCTGCTCACACAGCAGCAGTGCTTGCTGTCCTGTCTCTGTTTTGACACTGTCTTAGAGCAGAGGCAGCCCACCAAACAGCCCTTTATTTATGTTGTTGCATTTCTAAATTTTCTGCGGCTCTTAACTCTTCCAGCACTAACATGGCACCAGATCCCTGGGTCACGCTGGGGTTGTCTTTCCTGTGTCACATAACAGCACTCCCGGGAGGGTTTTGCCTATCCCAGCCCATACTGTTACTTTCAGGCCGTGTTTTAAGGGTGGGGTGAAATCCTGGGAGCTCCGGGGTGGCTGGGGCAGGGCTCGGATCCCGGGCCCGCGGCGGGAATCCCGATGGCGGCTGGGCCCGCCGTCAGCTCGGCATCGGCCAGGGCCTCTGCTTTGTTTCCAAAGGCTGAGTCACAGGCTCGGAGGAAGCTGGTGGACACAGCTCTGTGACACATCAAAGCCTCCTGAGAGGATGTTAATATTTGGTCAGGTGCGTCTTTGGCTCATCTGTTCTCAAGGCCTCGGAGCAGAAGCAGCGAGCGAAGCTGAGAGTCTAAAGGAAACAGCTTTGTGAGAATAAGAAATAGTTTAAATGCTTTCTCATCCCTTGAGTTGTCATCCCTTCCTAACTGATGTTAGAATTCTGTCTTTTGAAGTTGTTTAATAACGTTGGATATTTTAGAAAAGGTTAAATGGTGTCGTATTAATCTTTAAAGACACAAAGTGTTTATTGCAGATGGAGTAATATTGTTTTAAGATGAAAGCTTCTGTTCGATAAGAGACTTGGGGCACTGTTATAAAATTTCTGCAACTTTAATCTTTATCTTAAACACAAAGTTTAAATTAAAATACTATCTCAAAGTGTGCAAATATTCAAGCCGGTTTTTTCCGAACTCAGCCTGTGCAGAAACGTGGGTGTAGTTACCCTCATATGCTTGCTCTATTCCAGTCCATTGTTCCTTGGGATCTATGTGAGGAATTTCAATTGGTGAAGCACAAAAGACTGTAATGAAGTTCACCAACTTATTTAAATATTTCCTCAATCTGCTGAGAATTTTAGATGCTTTTAAATACTATTAGGCAACATAAGTGTGAAAATCTTTTCTATTTGCAGTAGTAGCACCATGAAACTTCCAAACTCAACAAAAGCAACACCAGATTTACCCAGGTTTAAAAGAAAACAAAAGACCCACCTTAAAACCTTTTTTAATCTGCTTTTGCCTACATTTGTCTGAACCAGTCCTTTGTTTATGACTTGGCAGTCGTAGCTGGGAAAATGATTTAGGTTCAGTCACTTAGTCCTGCACGACCTGAGCACGTCTTGGAGGCAGCGCCTTTGACAGAGATCAGGGTGTATTAACTTGTGCACTGGTTGTAGTTTGGAATGTTTTGGACTTTGGTTAAAATATTCTGAATTTTCTCTGCAGATTTTGGATAGAAAGAATGACGAAATAGATGTGCTGAAGTCCACCTACCTAAAGAAACAAAAAGAATCTGAGGAGACGATTAGAAAACTGGAGAAAAAAGGTGGTTTTTGTCCTCATGGTTGTTTTCTGTATGGTGGTATTGTACTGCATTCTCTTGTGGCTGTGGGCTTGTATGTTCCTTCTGCAGACATCCCTTTCTTCATCATTTTCAGCTCTTGATTTAATTTTTTCCTTTAGATCCTGAGATTCTTGTCCAGTTGTCCCTGCTGTTTCCAACCCAAGTGTTCCAAGAGGCCTGTGATCTATTACATTGAATACAGGTTTTATGAGCGTCACCAAAAAAAGTTTCTTTGATGCTACTGAAGTATTTTGGCTGCTTATTTCAATTTTTTTTGGAATCTCTGGCTCAAAGTTCCTTTCTTTATACATTCAGTACATTTTAATCAAACCACAATGGGTTATTTTTAAGACTATTGCAGCAGGAGATTTCAAACATGACTAGTCTTGAGTGTGTCATAAGTACAAAACTCACCCTGAGTGTGGCTTGTCAGCAGTTTTTCAGTGTTACTTTCTTTGAGAATTTCTTGGGGTCCATTTGCACTATGGACTAAACCACAATGCAAAATAATACAGAAATTTGGTAATCTTATGTACAAAAAGGGAGAGAGTTCCATGTATTTTGCTTCCTGCTCCTTGGGAAGGTAATTTGTCCAGCAGGGGACCTGGGGCTTCTCTCTGTGGGCTGGTGGTTGCTCTTGGCTGGAACAGGTTGAGTTGGAGTTGCCCACACTGTTCCAGATAATGAAAATCCTCAGTCACTCCTGAAAAGTGAATGTGTACCTGTTTTTCCCACTAATGATGATGCCATCATTAGTGGAAATTGCATCATTGCAATTTAAGTTGGGGAACTTAATTTCCTTGTGTATCTTGGGCACTGAACCTCAACTCAAACTTCACAAGAACTTTTTCTCCTAAGGATGCTCATGAAGTCAGGTTAAAAATAACTGTTTTCTTGTGGCTATACAGAGTTTTGCTGATGTATATTTACTCCTTCAGGAAGGAAAACTCGCTCCGAAATGTTCTGTAAACAAAGTAGAAAAGAGAGAACACCTTGTAATATTGTAATGACACGGAATCTCAGTGCTGCATTTTACAGCAGCACATGCATTAAGTATTTAAGAGCCAAAAACCATCAGAAAGCCAGGTCAATTGGAAAACTGGCATAAACTGGTTGTATCTATTGCCAGCAAGGAAAAATCCCAAAGGTCTTGAATGGTTGTTAATTCTTTTCCCATTTTTAACAGTTCAGACCCTCGTTCGTGAGTCCCAAGTTGTGAGAGAAGCCAAAGAGCAGCAGATTGGGGAGCTGAAGAAGATGTGTGAGCAAACCAACGATTCCTTGAACAATGAGTGGGAGAAAAGGGTAATGAACAATGCTTCCCTCCTTTGACAGACTCCTGCAGTATTTATCTGGGATAATACATTTTGTCACTCAAAAAAATAAATATACAGCGTGCATTTCAGGGGTATTTTTGGTGCTGATTTTATTTTTTCCTGGAGCAATCAAGACTCCCTTTTGCTGATGCTTTTATGCCCAGCTGGTCACCCTGTTCTGGGGTTCATCTGGCCCCCTGGCAAGTCACTGGATGTATTAGGGAAGTGTTTATTTCTGGTTGACCTGACATGGAATTTTAATCTGGGTAAACCTGCTGCTACCTGCTGTCACGGTGATTCCTTTGAACTCTTAGTTTTGCAATGGGTCATGAATTCTTCAATGTATTTTTATTTATTATTCAACTCGAGACAGCAGCAAAGCAGAGGGAAGAGCATGTTTATTGTGAGACAATGTCACCTTTGTCCAGATTATTGTCAGGATTTTTCTCGCTTCCCCCTCTCAGGAGAGGGAGGGTCAGAAAAAGGACAAACCCACCTCCCTTCATGAAGTTGGCTGTATAATATGATTTTTTTTCAGCCCTGCACCTAGAAATGAAGTTGGATTTAATTCTTGCCTTCTTAAAGGCAAATCATAATCATAAATCATGAAATGTCCTCTGTGCTGGAGATCTTGAGTCTTCAGTGTTGGGTGTTTTTTTGTTAGGGTTTTTTTTTTTTTTCATAGAATGCCAGACTGGTTTGGGTTGGAAGGGACCTTAAAGCCCATCCAGTGCCACCCCCTGCCGTGGGCAGGGACTCCTTCCACTGTCCCAGGTTTCTCCAAGCCCCGTCCAACCTGGCCTTGGACACTGCCAGGAAGGAGGCAGCCACAATCTTTTCTTGTTTTAGAGAAACAACATATTCAGAGAGGACAGAAATGTGAATACCTGGGCTTTTCAGTGATCCTATTGATAAGCTATAATAACGTCACACTTACCAGTGCTGGTTGTAGATGCCATTTGTTATTTTGTGGCTTTTTTCTGGCACAGCTCCACGATGCTGTGGCTGAGATGGAGAAGGAGAAGTTCAGCATCCAGAAGAAGCACACAGAAGACATGCAGCAGCTGCTGGAGGAAACCAACGCTCGCCTGGCCAGGATGGAGGAGGAGTATTTGCAGCAGACACAGTCGACTGTAGGTTTTGTGGTAAACCTGTCACAACAGCAAGGGTCTCTTAAAATATTTAAATTTCGTGCGGACTGGAAGTGCCCAAGGCCAGGCTGGCCGGGGCTTGGAGCAACCTGGCGTGGTGAAAGGTGTCCCTGTCCATGGCAGGGTGGAATCAGAGGATTTTTAAAGTCCCTCTCACCCCAAACCATTCCATGAGTCTGTGATTCATGCACATACATCCTTATTTTTGACAGTGCAGTGTGGTTGCTCTTTCCTGGCAGCCAGTCCAACCAAGGCTTTCGTTCCCCAGATAAAATTAATCAAGGTAGAGCCCTTCAGTCAGTGTTACACAGATATGTTAGAATCAGTCCTTAATTATAAATGTCTCACTGCTTTGGATTCAAGTTAGCAGAACTTTTGTCTTTGCAGGTTTGTAGATAATACAAAAGGATTTAAATATTTAAAAATATGAAAATAGTCACATGTATTTTCTTAGCAAAATGTGAAATAGTCACGTCTGTTTTCATACAAACCTGTGACTTTTTACTCACCCACCTCCTCTTTGAATGAGCAAATGCTTCTGTTAGGTGAAAGATCACATTAAAAGGATTTAAAAATAAGTATTGATTATTCTAATTTATTGCATTTCTTTTCTAGAATAATTATAAGCGTGTAATCAGGTATAATCTGGATTTTGTGCCTGTTATATAAATGATGCAAAAAGCAGAAAAATTAACAAGTAACCTCAAAAAAGCATCCTGTACTTTTCATCAGGATGAGGTATGAGGAAAATTGAATGAGTGAAAAGACAATGTCAAACAAAATTTATTCTTTTATTAATGAATGTTGAATTTAAAAATTAACATTCAGATCATGTCACAGGTAACAGTAAATACAGAGAAAAATGGACACAGTCTGTCAGCAAGATTGAATTTAAGAACCATCAAAACTAGACAGATCTTGCTGAGCAGCTTCTGATTTAATAATTAAACAAGGTAGAGTTCAAGGCAAGGCTTAAGATGAAAGACTAGACTGTCACTGGAAATTAGTTTTCTTTTTTTCTCTCTCTCCTTTCTCTCTCCTGAATTTTTTTTTTTTTGGTTGGTATTTCAGAGTTTCTCTGTTCAGAGTTTCATGTTGTCAGGAATGCCAGTGCTGTTAGCAAGTGGAATTGGCTGAACAATTTCACCAAAGGCACAGAGCTGATAAGGAGGGGTTTGTGCCCTGAACAAGGATGAACTTCCTTGAGGAGGGGCACGGCGCCAGCCAGGAATTATTTTCAGTGATGTATTAGAAATTACTCCTTTTTTTTAATTATTAACCCCACCCCCACAAAACCCCAGAAAATCACAAAACAAGCAAAAACCCAAAGCCCCCCAAACAAACAACACTCTGCCCTCAGAAAACCAAACCCATGCTGAGCAGCTGGCTTGGCACTGATGGAGAATTGTGCTGTGGCTGTGAAATCTCTGCAGCCACTTGCCAGAGCTCAGGTGGCCATTCAGGTGATCTCTTGTGAGCTTCTTGCCCTGGTTCAGGTTCATGTCACCTCCACTGACAGTCGGGGCAGTGGCTGCATGGGGCAGATATTTGGGGTTTTATTTTACTTTAACAGTGGATGAAATTTCTCTTCCACTTGCCTCATCTTCAGGCCTTTGTTAATACAAAAATAACTCTGATACATTCATCCTGCAAGGACAGCTGTGTGTTATTTTCTGGCTCCAGCCTCCTAAGCAGTTCTTCCCTCCTTTCCCTGCATATTTCCATAAATTTAGGGAAGAATGGGAAGTCTAGAGTAGTCTCATGCTACCTGCCTGTCCTTACCCTGCTCATTTTTAGATTTGTTAATATTACGAGATGAAGTTCCAGGAAAAAGATACAACTTTTGAGAGATGCTTGTAATTTACTGAAAGGAAGTTACTGTAACTAGATTAACGGAAAGTCTAAAAATGCTTTGTATATATTATCATCCATTACAGTTTTCCACTGAAATATTGTCTTCTCTCCCATTTTAAAGGATTTGTAATTTAGAAATCAGTTGCATATGCTGTTTGGCATAAGGGAGAAGAGGTGTCACTTTGAGTAGGGGGGATAAACATCCATATTTTGAACATTTATTTATTTTTTATATACAACATCGAATTTACTGTCGTGATTGATGGCAGCTTTGCCACTGAAACTCCTGTGTCCCTGCATCACCAAAGAGCCTCGTTGCTCAAGGCTACTGAATAACAACAGGGGCATTCCCTCATTTATTCTGGGCTTTTCTCAATAATTCTCTCTTCTTTTAGAACGAGACAGTCCAAAAGCTGGGGGCTCGTGTGCAGCAGTTGACTGTTGAGGCTGAAAACAGTCATTTGCAACGTCAGAAATTATCTCAGGAGAAGACTGAGGTAGAACAGCGTTACCAGGAGGTCTGCTCCCAACTTCAGGAGCTGAAAGTGAGGTAATCAAACAGCAATCGCTGGTGTAACTTTTAAGAATATGGAATTTCCAGAAGCAAACATTATTCATTTTGTTCCAGCAACACACTGAATGGCGTTTAACATTAGAAAACTCTCATGAAAATGTATTGATTGGTGTCAAACTCATTTCGAGTGACCGAAACGATCACCTGGAGGAGTGTGTTACCTTTCCATTATTTATAAGCAGCTCATTCTGTGACAAGAGCACGTGGCAGACGTGCAGACGCTCTGAAATTGATCCTGAGCAGGTAAAATGCCAAAATATGAAAGCAATTTCCATATTCTGTTTGCTTACTCCTTGTAGGTACAACTTACTTCAGAAAGACAAGGACCAGATTATACAGGAATACAAGGAGAAGCTTCAGCAACTACAAAGTAAATTTGATGTTGATAGAGATTTTCTAAAGCAGGAACAAGCTCAGGTATGCTGCCAGGTATAACAGGCAGGAAAATGGGGTTTGTTTCTTAAGTGCTCTCCTCACTATAAATAGGATGCGTATGGATAAATCCAAGGAACTGCTCAGTTCCCCAAGTTACTCGTGAGTGTAAGTTGAAATAAAATTGGGATTTAATGTTTCATTCCCAAATTTGACTCAAAAATCATCTGCAGTTGGCTGGTAATTCTGCTGTGTGTGTATTTTCTACAGCTGATTCAGATAAGGTACAATTAATATCCTGATTTTGTTTGTGCTCCTGTAAAAATTCTGGATACCAGCGAATTTCAACGCACTTAAAGACTTAATGTTTTCATAAGGCCTCTTCCATGACAAAAAATATTTTTTCCAGAAAAAAACAGTCCTGCAAGCCTCATAATATTGAACATTTTGTTAAATATTTGTATGTTTAAGGAATTATTTTTGTATTTTGCTGGTATAGGTTTCACTCAAAATGTAATAACTCTGGTTTGTTTCAGGAAAAGCATCTGTCAGGTTGATACCTACCAATATGAATAAGTACATAGATTATATATATATTTAATATAATTTTCAAGTTAAATAATTGTAGAAAAGACTCAAGTTTAAAATACCATTTATTAATCCATAGGACAAGTGGGGTGTTTGGTGTTTATTTGCTGGAATTCTCTGAGCTTTGGTGATACTTTACTCCATTTCATTTACAAGGAATTTTTCTTTCTACCAATTTTTAGTAGATTTTAGTCGGGATTTTTTATTATTGGGGGTGGTTTTTTGTGCTTTTGTTTCCATTTCTAAGTTCACCAGAGGGGCCAAACTGACGTATCCAGAGCTGGAAACTCACACAGGTTTTTGCTCCCAAGCTGATCATTTTTTCCAATTTCCGGACACCTTAAAGAAATAAATTTAAAAATGCAAAAGAGCTAATGAGGAGTGCGACACAAAAATTGCTCTTTCTGTTAAATCCCAGCAGACATCTGATGTGATTGCAGAATTACGGCGTGGAATGGCTCTGTTGAAACAACAATTGCAAGACTCAGAACATCAAAGGCAGCAACAGCTGAGGGTGAGCCCTGAGTTTCCTTCTCAAAAATGCCCAATCCTTTTTACTTTCTTTGGTGATTTAAATGTTTAGATAGCCATGCTTAAATGGACTTACATAGGCCATGCTTGCTTGTTTCTGTTTTATTAATGGAAATATATAAAGTGTCACATATGGTTCAAGGTTGATTTAAAAAATGTGACTAAAAGAGAGGTAAGAGCAGAATTTTCACGGAAGTTTTCTGACTGTTTCTTGTAGTTCACGTGTTAAATAAAACAGTTTAAATGTGTATTGGTGGATTACAAAGAAGCTTGTCAAAGAATGATGAATATCTCTTTTTTCTCGTAAACTGTAAACATTTCTAAAGTAAGTTTCAAAGTTGTTTTTAATTTTCACTGTTCAGTAGTTCAGTTCAATATTCTGTCTTCCTGTAGGCATTTGGATTAATCCTTCTATCTCAGGGTAATGAGTTCCACATCTGTATCATGTATCAGTCCTGGTTGAGTTTTGGCATCTACTTTTCCTCCAATGTCTTTCATTTCACAGTTGATGTAGTACAGAATGGCATTTTAATAGCTCAGGAGAACAAGTTGCTGTTTCTCTTTAGAACACATGAATCATGACTTTTGAGATAGTCGTGTTCTTTGCCGTTGGTTGAATTTTTTTGGATGTCAGAGAACTTTTTCATGATGATACAAAGTGAGTTTTTATTTTTTTATGGACTGTTCTATATGATAGCAAATGTCTGTGTTTGATGAATGCTCTGAAATGGAAGAAAAATGGGATTTGCTTATTTAGAAGACACATCTTTTCCTCTGCAGGATCAAGAATACAAGGTTCAGCAGGACAAGCTTCACTTGCAGCATGTGTATGAGAAAAAGGTAGTGTTTCCAGGAAAATTTACCATCTTCTGCCCAGCTCCAATTTCGTTCTGTACAGGACTTAAAGGTTTAAATTTTGAAACTCCCCAAATGGTAAATTTTGGAATCCAAGCACTTCACAAGGTTTGGAAAAATAATTGGACAAACTCAAGGAAGACTTTAAGCACAACTGTTTAAGGACAGGGATATCACCTCTGATTTTAGGAACCTGTTGCCAGGTGATGGAGTCTGGGAAGGCATTCCCAAAGAAGTGCCCCTGGAAGCCTGTGCTGTGTGTGTGCACTGCTTGTGGTGGCAGCTGGTGTTACTGAAGAGATAATGAACTGAATGAAACCTGGCCTGGCCTGTTGTCAGTGTTCTCCCATACTCCTTTTCCCCCAGTATATCTCTATTCTATCCCTCTCCACGTGTTCTCTATATGTTGTCAACAGGCATTGTTTTTACATCAGGAACTCAAAGTAAAAAATGTAATTTTCATCAAAAACACTTCATCTTAAAGCACTTTGCAAATACTGCCTGCTCTTTTAGACTGGGAACATCAATAGGCTTCAAATTAAACTTCAATTTTAGTGACATTATATGTGCAAGTCATGTGCAGCTGGAGGGTGCCTTAGATGCCTGTTTAATTGAAAGGATGTGTTACTCAAACATGTCATTTCCAAATGTGGCAAATTTATAACATAAAATAATGGATTGTGATCCGAGCTACTTGTCACTTGGTAATAGCACTTACGACGTGAATTGTAGTGAGGTTTTGGTTTGAGTTAGTCCCTTCTGCTGACTTGAAGTCAAAACATTCTTTGTTCCAGGATCTGCCTTGGTTTAAGCCTAGCCTGCATTTGTCTTTTTAGTCAAGTCAAGGGTTTTATGAATGTTGAACTCAATAAAAATCCAGGATTGGAGTAATTTGCAGGCCAAAATAAAAAATGTATTGGCACAATGTGACTGAGGTTTGAGGATCTTTTGGGAGAAAGCTCCTTAGCGTGGGCTGAGAGTGTCAGCAGTGCCTCCACAGCAGTGAGCCCAGGGAGGGCAGCTGCAATTCTGCATCAATAAACAAGGAAGCAGAGCCTTTCTTTTTCTAGATAACTTGACAGCAGTTTGTTCATAAATTCAGATGTGACTGTTTTCAAAATCAAATCTTTGAGAAAGGACGAGAAGAAAAATACCTGTGAATAATCCGTGGATATAAATCCATAAAGCAGGATGGATTGGCCCATAAAATACTACAAGGAATAAAGGAATCGTCAAGTCTCTACTGCAAGCTGTTCACTTAAAAACCTACCCATTATCTAATAATCTTTATGAGTCTGCAGTGGCTGTTGCCTCTGAGGATTCTTAAACATCAAACAAATCACAGGTAGTAACCTCCAGTGTCACTGTTTGATTAAATGTGCTTATCTGCTGAATCAGGAACCAGTTAGGCTAAATGGCTTTACAAGCCAAGGAAACACCTGCTTTTTATAAATAATCTACTGCTTGTTTTCCAAACATTCAGCTCAGCATCAGAAGAGTGACAGATTATTCCTGAGCACCATCCCCAAGCCACCTGCTAAATCTATAGAATTTTACCAGGTTTAGCAATGGCTTCTTTATTTTCTACTAGACAGCCCATGGATTTGGAGGCTTTTGGAAGCCAACTAAATGTTCCTGGAGTGAACACGTTCATGGAAGTGCTCCCGGCAGTGAATCTCTGAATTTGTTTTTTCACTGGCCTACACACTTAGTAAAACACAACTTTCTTTATTGCAGTGTCTTAACAGGCTGTGACATTACAAATGACTGTAGGTGGATGAAGGATTTCCTGTATGTCCCGTCCCCACGTTGTTCCTTGAGCAATTCTAAAGCAATACAACTCTTGTATTATATACAAACCCTCGTACTGAACCTGCCCTTGGCAAAAAAACATCACAAAAACTCCTGGTTTGCACCACCCCTGGGAGGCTGCCAAATTCCAAGGGTTTTGTAACTATTTTTAGGATTATAATTACTAATTATTCTACTGTTATTATTCTTTAGGATGTTTATGTAAGATATTGATGTTTGATATTTTTGCTTGTAAGAATTGATCAAAAGTGATTCATTTTGGGTGGTCACAAATTGGTGAGCAGGAGCTCTGCACCCTAGAGAATACAGGTCCTCATTTTAGGCAGATTCTGATCTGCTTTTCTCTGCTTACCTAAAGAAAATCTAGTTCCTTTTTGATGTAATTACTGGTATTTATTTATTCACTTTGGGAAGGAAAACATCTCATTGGCTACTTTCTCATACTTTATCTCTCTGGTAATCTCTACTTGTACATTTCACATAATTTTAGAAACCTATGGATGGCTGTCTGCATCACTGGAAAAGGAATAGCCAAAGAAATAGTTTTTAGAATTTAAAATAACATTGATTTATTTTTAACACAGACACTGTTTTGGCTAAAATATATGGTGGTTTTTTCCTTAAATGGCAGATTCATGGCATTCAAAATGATCTGGATAAAGAAAGAGGGAATGCTCAAAAGAAAATTCGTCACCTAGAACAGGCTCTGAAGTAAGTGAATATGCAATAATTGTTGAACCATCCCTGGTATTTTAAAAAATTCATTTATTAATGTTTATTTATGAAATAAACTTACGCTTTATCTCATCTAACTGCCCTCCTATAGTTTTTTTCCTGTTTTAAAGCTGCATCTTCAGGGTTCTACTCAGAAAGAAAAATGATAAAAACTAAAGCAAGAAGCAACTCACCCAAACTTGTTGACTTTTAAGTGGTGGGAATAAAATAGGATTGATGTTCATGATGTCAGCTGGTCTTGGCCTCTCAAATAAATAGGTCCAAGTTCAATTCTGAGTGAATTCATAGGAAGCAAATAATCAAAACAAAAGACTTGTTGCTTTGGGCTCTTCTAGAAAAGGGAATCAGTTTGAAAGGTGTATTTACTGAGATGGTATTTTAATTTAGTATATGATGCTTCTGATTTTATATTTTATTTTTAATATTCACATATTAAAACTCTAATGGGGATTTTTCCTCTTTGATACTACACTACTTTGTGGGAATACTTGTTCTTCTCGTGCATCTAAGACTGGGAGAAGTGCTCTGTAGCAAACA
The DNA here is from genome assembly GCA_013400655.1 of Mystacornis crossleyi. Lineage (NCBI taxonomy): Eukaryota > Metazoa > Chordata > Aves > Passeriformes > Timaliidae > Mystacornis > Mystacornis crossleyi. The sequence goes on along the minus strand of VYZQ01014400.1, from coordinate 118,874 downwards.
GTTTTCATTAACTAATGTGGAACGGGACTTTTTGCTGACTTTGTCCATGGAAAGCTAATCAGGCTGAACCAAGTTTGATGTTTTCTGAGCAGGGGAGTGGTTTATGTACAGCAGATGCACCCAGGACAAGATCATCTCTTGCTATGCTCCTTCCATTGTTGATTATGTCAAGTATTATTTCCATATGTTAATCCGGTTTGAATTCAAAACTGTGAAAGTAACTTCTAGGGAAAACAGATTATTCTGAAACAAACCAGAAGTTATTTGCTAAAAGTATTCAGTTTAATATCACAATGTACCTTATCTAGGCTGGGAGAGGCAAGTAAAGATACTTTTATTCCATAAAAGTGACAGGGCTGAAGTCTGTATTTCTTTATTTCTATAATCTCTGAGGTATTTGGCATAAATAGAGACTATCTTAAATCACTGCAGACATTTATGAAAACTCCAGCTTTTAATCTTTAAATTCTTTACACTGACTATTATTTATAATTTTGGGGAGATTGAATTGTTATCAGCTGCACTCAATGTTTTAGTATTTTACCATCTGATTTGTTGATAACGAAGTTCCATTAATTTTCCTCCACATCTTTCAAATAAAGTGTCAGTTTGCACTTACTTATGTTAATAAAACCAGTCTGACTTTGCAGCCCGGTGGCTGCTCGGGGTCCATCCCCACGCGGGTGCAGAGGAAACTCTGTCCAGGCAGGCTCTGTGAGGTGCTGGGCTTCAGAACTGGGGCAGCACGGCTGAGGGGCTCTTGCAGAGATCTGGGCACATCCCCAGTTATTGCAGACATTCCCTGGCTGTATTTAAGCTTAGGTTTAGGTTGGAGGGAGGATTTGAAAGACTCAAGTTTTAAGAGCCCAAAGTGTTGGTGCTCCGGGGGCCACAAGCTAAGACAATGTTGGCAGAGCTCAGTGCCAGCCTCGTGAGGGAATCCTTTGGCCAAAACTGGGCATGGGTCAGCTCCTGGGATTGCAAACCCCCCGGGACAGTTCAGCAGGCTAAAAAGCATCTGCTCTTTCCCCCACAGCAAGTGGTTAATACCTATTCCTGTATGGCTTTCAAAGTGTCTTCTAGTACAAGTTGCTTCCACTCCTGTGGGCCCCTTCCAGCTGAGAATATTCTGTGATATTGTAGATATTTTTCCCAGGGTCACTTCCACGTCCTGTGGCACTCTGTTTCTCTTACACTTTTTCTTTTAATTTCATTTTTTTTGTAATTCAGGGTGTTGAAAATAATGTAGAGATTTCTAATATTAAATCATATATACCTCTCCCAACTGAACTGGAAAATGTTTTAATTTTGCAGATTTTGCTCTTTAATAAAACTCTACGCTACTCCTCTTTTGGTGATTCTGTAGCAGGGATTTGGGGTTAATTTTAAGATTAATAATGGAATTATTAATGCTAATGAATAATGATTCTGTAACTGAATAGAAATAAAAAAATTAGCTTTCAAGTGTGGCTTCGTGTGGATGGAGACAGAAGTTGGCAGATTCATGAGGGTGGATTGGTGATCCTAAAAAGGTGATATTTGCAGAAATGCAGTGCCCTAGTCCAGGCCCAGCTCATGTTGTGCTGGTTGGGATTTCACCTCCGGGCCTGACCTTTCTGAGCAGGCTTGGAACAGACTCACCTGCCCAGCACAGAGGAGCTGCCAGTCCTGCAGGGCTTTCTGGAATTCAAGCCACTAATTCAGCACCAGTGTTTCTGGGCAATATTAAGGTTTTTTCATATGTGTGCCTTTATATGATATACATGTAGGTAATAGATAAGGAGCAGTGATATTTACTGTGGCAGAAATGGATGGCTTTGTTATAGCTTTTGCTGCAAAAAAAATAATCTTTTTAACAATCCCTTGCTAATAATATGAATTCATAAGAGCCAAAATCTTATGTAAAAATGCTTCATTTTGCTGAATTTCTTTAACTACTTTCTGAATGAAATTGAAGAACTCCACACTAAGGCAGACACAGTAAATCTTTAGAAAACAACCTTGTCTTGCATGAGGTGGGTGAAAATACAGTTCAGCATCTTCAATAGAATGATGCCTTGTGGAATTGCATCTCAGAACCCGGTAGGTGCGTCAGTGATTTCTCATAAACTACTTTGATCTGAATGCACTTTGATTCTGAAATGGCCACAGGATTATATCTTGAGTAGCTGCTGAGCTGCAAGCACATGGAAAGGGAAGTGGCAGGCATTTTAGTGGGATTTTTGTTATTAATATCATTATTTTTCCAGTGCTGTGACAGCAAACAGTGCTGCTGCTGTTTCAAACGTATCCACACCGATGCAGAATGAAAGTGATTTGAGACGTTGTGTGGAATAGTAAAATTCACATTTCTAAAAGTATCTTTCACTTCAAAAATAAAAAAAAAATAGTATTGCCACAGTTTCAATACAGAATAGGGGTTTACATAGTTTATGGAAGGTTTTTTTTTTTCTTGTTCTGAAGTTCATGGTAGAAATACCTGTCAGAAGCTAACCTTTTGCAAAAGAATTGCTCCAGCACTCCTGACTCGTGGTGGTGACTTGTGAATATAAAATTTATATTTGCTTTTGCAGTGCATGTCACAGGCATCGCCTAATAGCAAAAGTCCCTCTAAGAAGTGCTCCAAGGGCTTTTCTAGAATGTCCTTTAAATGGCATTTCTATAAGAACAAAGTTTTCTTGAAAAGCTTCTCTGTAATTACTTGGGGGGAAAGGTTGTTTCTCTAATCCCTGTGGTTTGGTTGCAGAAAATGTGTCATGAGAGTGAGTTGCAAATAGGCTAAATCTCTGCTGTTCTTATCTCTCACAGTGAGCAGAGGAGTAGAAAATAGAGGTATATAATTTGTCACAGTACAAACTGAGTAGAACAAAACAGAAAATAAATGAGGAAAAAAATCTGTACCCATTTGCTGCTGAAGAAATTGCATGGAAAGGTCTTGCTGACTTCATGCAGTGTTGTTAAACAGCTCTCAGCATCATCTCTTGTGTCTTGTTCTGTGGAATTTGGGTGCTTATTCATTCAATATTTTTATTTTGCCTCTGCTAATATTTTGGTTGGAGATTTTTCATGCTTTTAGTTTACTATGAGGAATATATATTTGCTGTAGGGAAATAGTCCCCATTTTATTGAAGATTACACAACACCACAACCACAATACCAGCTCAGTTTTGAGGTGGTTTGGTTTTGCCTCTTCCGTGCTGGAGTCATCAGAGAATCCCAGACTGGTTTGGGTTGGAAGGGCCCTTAAACTCATCCCATTCCACCCCCTGCCATGGGCAGGGACTCCTTCCACTAGCCCAGATTTCTCCAAGGCCTGTCCAGCCTGGCCTCGGGCACTTGCAGGGAGAGGGAATAGGACCTGTGTGGCTGCAAAGACATAGAAAGTTGGTCAGTCTTGAGACTGAGAGATTTTGGACTAAATTATAACCATACTGAATAGTTTCAGGCTGTGATCATCTGCCACCTTCATGGAAGTGCAGACCACGTTGGTTTCTTCAGGATAATGGTTGTGACAGTTCCCATGTATAGGAAGTAATGATGGGATCTGATTTAATGCGTTTTGCTTTGCTTGCCTCATGCACAAATCACATTTTCATGCGCTCCTGAAAGACTGATTTCCTCAGTTCTTATTCTTCAGTTCTGTAGTGCAGTTGAAGGAAACAGATTTTAAGAGGTCACATTAGGAGAAATGGAATGAAATGAAATGAAACTCCCCCTGTCGAGGTGCAGATGCTGTAGTTAAACACAGCAGTGTCAAGGGATGCCTGCACATCTCCACTCCAGTGCTCCACAACCTTCTCCCTCTCTCTCTTTGCCTTTCTTTTTTTTTTTTTTTTGTGGAAGTCTGTCTATGGAGCCAAACCTCAGCACTTCCTAAGTGGGGATGATACAGAGCAAATGCTGAGCAGCTGCTTTATTCCAAGTCACTTAATAAAATTATTTGTTTACATAAGGAGCTACCAACACCTCTTTTTTTCCATGGCTTCTCTACCCCTTGTCTGAACTTGTTTAAAATTTTTCTGGGGTAGAAAGAGGGGCTAAACTGCTAAACTTTCTAGAAACCAGCAAAGCCACTTCTGTCTATCAGCAGATTTTCACAATAGTTCCCACAGTAGTTTCTAAAGCACACGCAGACGGCTCTCACAGTATTCTGGGATTTGGTTTAGATGGCAGACCCAATCTTTCCAACCATGACACGCTGTGAAGGTGGTGCCTGCAGGTGTTCAGTAAAATGCAGAAATAAAAACTATTTGCTTTTCTTTTCTCATATATCCTTGTGTACATGCACGTGGTTTCTGACATGGGAGTCAAGGAGAAGAAGGTGATTTCTCGTTGGAGGTGGTGCCATGGAGTTTCCTAGCAGTAGACTTAAAAAGGCTTTTTCCACTGCTTTTTGTTATTCCAGTGTGAGAGCAATGCCCTGTGCTTCCCCATGCTGGACTGCTATTTCTAGGGCTTTTGTCAGCTGTTCAGTAGTACTGACTTATATTCTAAATTTCAGTTTTTGCATATAGCACACTTATTTCTGCTACGAGGCTTTGCCTCATAGAAAATACCTGATAAAAATATGTTTGCACTCGTATTCCCTAAATCAAGGTGGAAAAAAATGCTCTTTAGGGAAGGAAATACATTTTTATTGGTACCACTTACTCTTCTTGAAACCTCAGTTATTTCTTTATTCAAAAGGCTTCACTTGTCACCTCCTGGTGTGGTTTGCCAATCATTTGGTTGTTCTGGGTCATTCCTTACCTGACACTGATCCAGATCCACGGAGCTGGAGCTATTCTCAGGCTTCCCTTGTGGTTTTAAACTTGGTATTGATACCTGTAAAGCCTTCAGAGGGTGGCTTTGATACCACCCTTGCTAAAAGCAGAATTTAAAATGAAATGAGAACTGTCCTGGAGCCTCAGGCTGGGTCCCTGCCACAGGGAATGCCTGGACAGCAGCGGTGCCGAGGGTCAGTAAATTCCCCTTTTCTCTCACTTTTATTTCCTCAAGGCCCCGGTCTCCTCTGGGCTCTGTGCAGTGGGATGATCTGAGTTTATGAGATTCTGTTTTCATGCTGCCCTGAGTATTTTATTAAGGTTGTGCTGGTGTTCTGAGCCTGCCTGGCTGCCTCCAGCAGCCGCTCCTTCTGCCTGGGGTCTCCCAGTTCCTGCACTGGTGAAATGGTGACAAGACAAAAACGGGCACAGGGTGAACTGGGCCTTTGCAGAATCTTTTCCTCCAGCTGTGGCTGAGTAATGACTCGTTTTTCAGTGTATGGTTCTCTTTGACACACAAAGAGAAGACTTGGGTTTGTTTGATCTGAAAAGCTCTTCTTGCTGTGTTCAGAAGTACCTAAAAATGCATCAAACCTTTAGCACAGGAAGTTTTATGTAAGGGTCTTCTAGTCTTTAGGATTGCTTGTATCTTGAAAAATTTCCATGGTGTTTATTTAACTTTCCTTCTCTCTGTAATACCACAAAAGGAGCAGTGTAAAAGAAGTGAGGGGACATAGATTTGAGAGAAATAAATGGTGAACAATCTGCTGCTGACCCAATAAAGAGGGAAACAGATGAAGGCAAGGAAAAATAAACATGTGAAGAGAGCTGGCAGAAGGAGGTGGAATAAATAGCAGTGGAAATAATTTCATTTGTTTGCGATTTACATTTGCGTAATTGTTAGATCCCAACATTTTGAAAAAGAAGTGAAACTTGGGCTTTTCAAAATATACAGGAGTTATATTTTGAAGAAAAGCTGTGACTTAGAGTGGATCTTGAGAATTTGATTCTAGCAAGCCCTTTGAGAACCTTATATTTAAACAGCTGCTCCTTCAGATCCTCTTGTACGGGCTTCTTGGAGTAGTGTGCGTCAGAAATGCCACTGCACACAGCAAAACACAACAGCCTGAGAATCATCAATGCGATGATAAATTAAAAAAGTGAGCGATAGCTTTAACCACAAGTTAATTTTTTATTCCTTTTTTCCTTTCTTGCTCCTCTAAGTTGAATCCAGATTCTGAGTAATTGCTTGTTGTTGTTGTTAATATTTTTAGGGTAATTGCCTAAGTGTAGCTGTTTTCCTGCAGCTAATTCCATTTTTCCTTGGAAATGAAGTACTTGTGTGTGGAGAGAATTCTTGTTGGAATGGAAAAGCTATTACTATTTAAAGCCGGAAATAATTAAAGGAATATGAGCAGACATTGTCTTTAATTCCAAGTGTTGCAATAAAAGAGCATTGTTAAGAGTTTATACCCATGTTCATTGTGTTCATCATTATCTTTTATTAAAATGTTCAGGTTTCTCTTGTTACAGCAGTTGCAATACGATGAAAAAAGCCGAGTCTGTGATTTAAAAACACTGGTAATGTGATGTGGCTGAGGAGTTGGGATATAGTTTTACTCTTTAAAACTGTGTGTGTGTTTTTTTGGTAGGGTGGGTTTTGGTTTGGTTTTTCTTTTTTTTCTTTTTTTTTTTCCCTCCTCTAAGAATCAGTGGAAAACCAAGCAGCTGTTCTCCACTTGGTGCTGTGCTTGAGCATCTGAAACCTTTTAGAGCAAACCCAGTCAAAGTTTCCAGCATATTGTAAACATTCCCTAACCCTCGCTCTAGGGGCCACAACGTGGAGCATGAACAGAGGGCTCAAAAATGTGGTAGCTTTGTTTAATAGTCTCACTTAAAAGCAAAAATAAAGTGTTGTATTAACTATTTACAGGCTTTCATTTTCTTCCCCCCCGTTTCTGTGGAGACCTACTGGCAGTAATGAAATATGTATTGAAAGGAAAGCTCCAGTTGTACGAAAAAAGATTGTAACAGTTGATTTTTAATCCTTGGCTCTGGGACTGTTATCTCCCTCAAGATGATTATAGAGATATCACATGACATCTTGTTAGTGATAACAACTATGAAAATGGTTTGATATGACACACAGCTTATGAAATGAAAAGTATTGCCTTGTGAGGTGAAGAGCATTGCAGTATCATGCTATAGCACTTAATTAATTGCTGTAAATTACTATTCTATTCATTAATGTAGTTAAGGGTTATCACGGTCGTGTTGACTAAATGTATATACAAATAATCAACACTAATGTCAGAATTGTTCTCGTATTATTCCGAAAGGCTTCCCTCTCACATCAGTGTATTTTTCAGATTTGGTGGATGCTATTTCAGGATTGTACAATGCCCAAAACATTGATGAAATGAGAAAAGCTGTCAGTTGGCTAAAGGAAGTCTTACAGATGATTGAATTGAGTTACTGATTGTTAAAAAGCATGAAATGTTTCAGGCTGTCACCTCCTTTGGATCACTTAGAAACCATCTACGAAGCAGTACAAGGAAAACCTTTGTTCCTTGTTGCTTGATGGCTGTGATCGCTCAACTTCAATTACATTTGATAATCTTAATTTTGCTTTTACTTTTTATGTACTTTGTAAAACTGTCCTTCAGCTTCAGCAACCGTACAACCAACCTTCACTGAGGAGTTGAAGTTAATAACTCAATAACTTTCTTTTAAGGAAAAGAAAATTGTGACCATCCGTGTCCTCTTGGAAAGAAGAAACCGATGAGCCAAGTAGACACTCATGGTTCCCCAGAATTCAATGTCTTTATTATCTACTACAGCATGAATATTATTACTCTGAATCCTGAACTATACGATTATTTTAACCATAGAAATAGTTACCTTAATTCAGTAGAATGACAGGGTGAATTCTGTGCCCTTGTACCTCCTTAACAGTCTTAATCCTGGCAGTTCCTCCTCGGCATCTTGGGCTTGCCAACCACTGTTGGCTCTGTCACTCTTCACACACCACGGGCTGTGCTTTGTTAGTGTGAAGTGATTCTCCTTGCCTGGCTCTGTCCTGTGCCTGCTGATTTCTCACATAGTTTGTCCTGCGGATGGTTTATTTTATTCGCCCCCCAGCTCTCAGTGCCACAGCGCTGTTCTCTGATCTCCATCTTTGCCTTCTTTGCACCTCTTCTCTGGCTGGCTCATGAATCTCTTTGCTGTCTGTGCTGACTTTCTGGTCCACCTTTTAATTGCCGACTTGTCTCCCTTTTTCTAAGCCATTATCTACACCTGTCTCTCTAATTCTCCTCTCAGTGTTGTCCTTGGTGAGGTTTAGCCATGGTCTCAGCATGGGAAAGCCGTGACTATTAATTAATCTCTGTTCTAATCCTCCTCCTCTGATAGCTGAGCCTCTGTGGTCTTTATATATGTGGTGTATCTAAGTCTTGGAGACAGTTTCTGCAGGCTGGAGCAAAATTACAACGTTTTCCTTTCCAGCCACCTTTACACCACTTGCCCAGCCTTTTCACCCACATCCCATTCATCATTTGGCAGTCGCTGTTTTGTTCTGTTTGCATAGCACCTAGCACAACAGTGCCCTGTCATTATTGTAATGAGAAATAGTTATAATAATTATTAGTGTGTTTAACCAATGTCTGCTTAATTTGTGAGCCATTAATTTTGAATGCAATGCATTATTCTTATTTCAGTGTGATACTACACACGTGGAGTATTATTTACTCTAAATTCATTAATGGCTTTAAGGAATGGTTTAGTTTGTTAATGTTATCTCATGATTTATTTAAAACATAAGTATAAAGTTTAAAACAATAATTGTATTGTAAATATCTTCCATTGTTGGAGCTTACTTGAAGGAATGCAGTCCAGCTTTTTGATGTTAACATCTCAAATTACTCAAACTGTAAACAATTTACAAGTGGATTTGTGCTTTTTCTCATAAAGACAAGCTCATCTTATCCTTAAAATTGGGGAACGCTTTATATTTATTTCTTGGCTTTATATTTTTGGCTTTATTTCTGTGAAATGATGAAACAAGTTAGAATGCTTTCTAACAACTCCGAAATATTAAAGTGCCCAGGGACAGGATAGGGATGATGTTTTGAAGGCAATAAATATTTCAGCTTCACATTTCAGTCTTTCTTCTTTGCTGCTTTGATCTGGCTTTGGTTTAGTTATCATTCCGCTTGAATGACTTCACACTGTCTTTCTTCCTCTCCACCCCAGAAAGAAGAAGTGTTCTGCACATATTCCATATGTTTGGGACTGGCATGATCGGAGAGCCCTTGTTGTTCCTGGTTGGTTGTGGGAGTCACAGCCCCTGCAGAAGGATGCTCCAACCACAGATGAGATGGGTGCAGTTAGGCCCGAAGCTGTTACTGAGCTATCACTGTGTGTTAAAAACGGGAGAGCAGGAAAAGCCAAACTGATTTTTGTCTATCTCACAGATCTGGCGTTACTGCTGAAGCATTTTTCTGTAACAATTAACTAACCCATTAACCCCTTCTTTAGAAATACGTGGTACTTTAGGCCTGAGTACATTATTTATGTAGTGAATATCTGCGTTCTAGAAGTTAAATCAGAGGGGCTGTTGCAGGGAGTGGTTTTTACTGGCCGTGGCACTAAAAAGTGGTCTTGCATTTAGCTGTAAATTTAATTAATTAATTAATTAAACTGCTGCAATTTTGTGGAGTCCAGGTGGTACCAGGGCACCTCCATGTGAGGGACTCTCTGGGATCAGGAGCAGGATCGTGGGTCTGCCTAAATTTCCCTATAAAGTCAGATCTATGTGCCTGTACACTGGAGGGGTCCTCATATCTGTAGACACCGAAGATACTAAGGTGAAATTCCTGAATTTTGGTTGGCATGGGAAATTTGGGTATGTTTTGATGCAGGTTGTGTTTTCAGCTACACAGTTTGCTGTGTATTGTGTATGAAAGTGTGCTCTCCTTTGGAAATGTGTTTATATAGGGATTTTTTCAGGCTTTTTTGAATCTAAATGAATTATATAAATGGTGATAACTGATTTTGTTTCAACACACGTTAGTGAGAGTCAATTTTTTATTTCTCGTGTCATTAAATAAAAAGGAAGGCTGTGTAGGAACAATATCCTTCTTCAGCTGCCTTCTTCAGCAAGTGAATAGTTTGCAGTTTGGTGGGTAGCAAAGCAGTTTTCTCTCATAAGTAGTGATATTTAAGAGAGGAAGGAATGGCAAAGACTTGTGTGAGTACAGCAAATCTGAATACATAGGATTAGAGTATGTGTAACGTGGGATCTCAGGGGAATGGCAGGACAGCCTGGCCTTTCCCAGCAGGATCTCAGCATCATCAGTGGGGCTGGAGGCTCAGCCATGACTCTGTTTTTCCCATACCTCAGCCTTCTCTTAGTCATATGATTTAGTTTTAAGCAGCCCTGAGTTGGACTCGGTGATCCTTATGGGTCCCTTCCAACCCGAGACATTCTGGGACTCTGGGATTCATGTTTATCTCTGGAGTCAGAACAACCCGGGAGAGACTTAGGCAAGGGGTGGAACCTCTCCCTCTTGTGGAGTCCATCAGAATTTAAGTTTCAGAAGCTTATTCAGTGGCAAAATAAATCCTTATAGAAATCCCTTGCTCTGCTCCTGTTCTCCCGTACAGTTGGGATTCAATGGGATGTGCTGCCAGCAGGTTTTGAGAACCTGGAGAAGAATTTGCCTATTTGTGGATGAAGGCCTGGTATAATTTAATAAGAAAACATGAGGAGTTTCACAGTCTATTACTATTTTCCATGTCACTGAAAAGCTCTCTGAACCTCACGCAGGGAGCTTGGCTGTGGGTTTGCCCCTGGGCTGTGAAACTCTGTCCCTGTGCAGCCACGGAGGTCCGTGCTGTGTTCGGTGTGTGCTGGCCCGTCTTGTCCAAAGGCTTTAAATGTGGTGACGAGGCTGAGACCCGGCCAGGTGCATCTCCTGCTCCTTGTGCTGTGCGTGAGCCCTTGCAGTTGTTCCGGGAGTGGTGGGAGCCCTGCAGGAACGTGTTGGTTCATCCAGCATTTGCTGGGTCATCCCAAGTTTAATTAACCCCTCCCGTTAAGCTCTGGATTGCCGCGTGTTTCGTTAAGGTGACTTGCAGTGCTGTGAGGTCTCGCTGTGTTTAGTTGTTACCTCTTGGAAGCCATTTTACAGAGCAAGACAAATAGTTACGCTTAAGCATGAGGAGGAAGCATGTAAGACATTTGTATTTCCCATTTGTCAGTGCACTTCAGGGTGCTGATTTCTGAGACTGAAATTCTGGACTTCACAGTCAACTTTCCCTGAGATGGTTTGTGCCATGTAAGATTGCTAATTCCACTGCCGTGTCCTTTATACACTGAAACAAAACGAATTTGCTGCCTTTTAAATTGGGGGGAAGAGTAAATTCCTCCTGTTTTCATATTCAAGCCGGCTCAGCTTTAGGGGATTTAAGTGATGTATTGTATTGGGCCCCACAACTAGTCCAACTGAAAAAAATAATCTTCAAAGTGAATATTTTAGTGCTTCATGCAAGGCACATTGCTCCGTGTCTTGGGAAAAAAAGTGAAGCTTTTCTTATATTTGTGAACCGAGGGCCATTGTTGTACAGGTTTTCTAAGCTTCTGTACAAATCTGAACTGCACAAAAAATAGAGAGCGCTGGCTCCCACATCCTTAAAAATGAAGTTTTTTTCCTGCTTGTAATGAGATGTTGCATTTATTCATGGGATTAAGCCCTTAAAAGAAAGGAAGGTGCATAAAACCACATTCCTGGAAGTTTACATCATAATATTTCAAAATAAAAATATCTTCCTAAGGAAGAAGATGCATAAATTTGGAGCCTTGCTAAGAGCACGAGGACTGATATCTTGTCCTTTTATGTTTAGATTTGCTGTGTTTCCATCTGGCTGAACCAAAGCTGTTGTCCCAGTGTCCCGTGACACTTGGCAGTGTCGGTGTGTTTGAACAAGCTTCGATTTTTTGTTTTGTTTCCAGTGTGGAGTGGAATTATTAGATGCGTTTTGCAGGGAGGGAGATTTGTTATCCAGTGCCCATTGCTGAATTACGGATCTTTGGGAGGAAAAGTGGAGGTTTTCCCCTCCCCGTGGTCTCTCCAAGGTAACAAATGTGCATGGAGCTCTTACATCTTCTTCTTTCTGAGGCAGATTTTGTTGTGGGAGAGGGGAGTGATGTGCTTAATGTAATTCAGTGTCAAACAGCTGTAAAATTAAAAATATCTGTATTCAGCAGCTCCCTGGAAAGTGGGATTTGGGGGATAACTGAGCCAAGCAGCAGGAGCTGATGGATAACTGACCCATCAGACAGCTCCTATCACTTTGAGCTCTGGAGGTGCCATTGGTGTGCCTGTTCTGAGGAATGGTGGACGAGTTGTACTTGCAATTTAGATGTTTTAGGTCCTCTGCAGGAGAAACGGAAATCCTAAATGGTATTTTGCCACTTAAATGTAGATGGGGAAAAAAAAAAAAGGTTGATTTTGGTAGCGATGTCTTTTTGCTGTGTAATTTTTATTGTCTCATAAATTAGTGGGGAACATGGTAGCTGATATTAACACAGATGTGCTTCCCCCAGAGGAGTGTAGGAAATGGAATCGATGAGGCTCTAGAAATAAAGCATATCTGGAGGGGTGATGGATGCTCTCTAGAAAATTTGAAGATAATTTGCACAGGTCTTTTAAGAACGCAAACCCAAAACCCCAAAACAATCATCATCAAAACTGTGATACAGGATTTTGTTCTGTGTTTCTCCAGTTTCTGCTCGGTAAGAAAGGTATTTTCCTTTTTCTATAAGGGAAAGAGCCGTCTCCCTATTCTCAATTATTCCGTCAGCTGTCAGTGAGACATCAAAATAAAATCTATTTTTTTAAAAAATACGCATCATGAAAAAAACCTCTTAAAAGTAAACAGCAATATACTGACTCAGGGCTTGTGGCATTTCTTTGATCTCTTTGCTAATGGAATTACCCTGCTCTCCTCCACTGCAAACAGCCGCTTTGTGAAGAGGTAGGATTATGTTCTTTGTCCCATTGTCAAAGTCTGGTCTGAAAACCACAGAAGAGGATGTGAATACTGTAACTTTGGGCTTGGCAGCTTCCTGACCTTTCTGAAAGGCTCACTCAGTGCTGCAGCAGCTCCTCCAGTGCTGGCAAGGTGACAGACGAGATGAATTAGCTGGGCTTTTCCATCTCTTATGTGTCAGATTCTTTGTTTTATATGGAAATAATTTCTGTCAAAGCGGGAAATTTATCGTGAGGTACTTCCTCTGCCTGGAAAATGAAAATGTCAGCCCCAGGTCTGTTTGAATGTGTCTTCTGTTACAAGCCATGGGAGGAGCCAGCTTTGTCCCTCGATGCCACCGTCGTGTTCTCCAGTGTCTTAGCACAAAGTCGGGCAACTGCACTGACCTGTGGGAGTAGAAACGTGTCACACAAAGTTAATAATGCTAAGTTAATAACAAAATCAGTGACAAGTTAATAAAAGTTAGTAATATTTGAGGAATCACATCCAAATTTCTGAAGTATTTATAAATTACCTGAATTTTTGTCTGTGTTGTGTCAATGTGGTGAATATCTCTATCTTTTCATGTGTCTGTATATATGTGCTTGTACATAGAATATTACAGAAACATTGCTGTTGATACACCATCAAGTCTGAAGAAATCCAACCTGATTTGTATAGATCTATCAGGTTTAATATGTCAAATAGTGTAGGCTGTTCATATGAAATACCTCTGCACAGAGATTTAACATCTGTCATTACTGTAAAGGCTGGAAGACATCACTGCATTACGGGTTTCTAATAGATTAAGGAGGAATCACGTGTCACGCATTACCCTGCTTTGCATTTTGATATGTGACAAGCAGGGAATAATCCTGCACCTTGTCTGAGCAAAGATGGAACTGGGATAATTTTTTTTGTATTTTTTTTTAATCTGGAAAGGCAGTCATGCTAAAAAGAGTTTGTTTAAGTGTTGGGGCGTGTTAAATCTAATTTAATGAAATCTAATTTATTGTTAATTATTTATTGTTGTATTATTATTAAATTTATTAATTAGATCTCACTTAAAGATGAGCTTAATAAAGAGGGTTCTACAGTGGGTAGTGAGCCACTGAAGTGAAGAGAGACTTTGAAGGTGGAGGTTTTGTTGTGAGCTGTGGACGCCGTGTTTGGGCGTGCGAAATTCAATCGGAGAAAGCGAAAATAACTCCGGCCTTGCATCGCCTTCTTCAAAGCCCTGCAAAGGGAAGTTGGGCAGAAGCTGGGACAGGAAATTGAAATCTGAATACTATTTTAAACTGATCGGGTTAAAGGCCTCTCTTTTACACCAGCACACTTGTTCTTTCATTTGATACTTGAACTCTGAAAATTTTCTGTGACTTTCTAGGGAGAAGGAGGAGCAGCTGAGGCGGGTGACGGAGGTACAGAGGCTGCAGGCCCAGCAGGCAGGCGCTGCCCTGGAGGAGTTTAAGCGGCAGGTGGAGCTGAACTCAGAGAAAGACTCTGCAGAAATGAAACAGCGGGTGAGGAGGTCACAATGCCAGCCTTTCTGAAACTCTGGCGCAGTGGGATAGCGGATTCTGATCTTGTAATGCCAGAAACATGCTCCACTTGAGAGTGCTACATCAAAATCTTTCACAATGTAGTGTCTTTGCAGCAAGTCAAAAAGGGATGGTGGCGGGTGTTTCATCTTTCTAACAAAGCCAGAATTGTCATTGTTATAAAGATATCTGCAGTTATGATACTGATTAGGGATTTTTCAGGAGTGAGAGTATAAAGTGTTAGTTTATACACCCTATGGAACAACGCTGCTCATTTCCCACTTCAATGTGTGTCTCTTCCTACTCTTTTCCCAGCGACTCTGTCTTCCCTTAATGAGCTCCTGTAATCAGTGTGAGCCCAAACAGGGGCAGAGCCGTGGTGGCTGCTGGCAGTCATGTGCAGAGGATGGAAAAATCCATTTTTCTGCCCCTGAAAATCAGGGATTTTAGTGGCTTGAATTTCCTAGGAAGCAAACAGCAGTTAAGCCATTCTCCTGGGACTTTACAAAAGCAGCCCAAGGGGTGACATGAGGAACGAGCAACAGGTGATCAAAAAGAAGGAGAGAGAAGGGATATTTCCTTAACTCCCTCGTGTGGTTGAGCTCTCCAGACAGAACTCCAGCTTGTAATTCTGTAATTCTTGTAATTACATGTTCCAACCTCACCTACCGTGACCAAACCTCGCTGCTGACAGGAGGGTGCTGCAGGCTGGGACTGGAATGAATGGCTGAGGATTAAGGAGATTCCCTTTTTGTTGTTCTCAAAGTTTTTTGGAAATCTTCACTGCTGATATTTTAAAGACCCATGCGGACAGCAAATAATAGAATTTGGAAATTAAAAAAAAAATCAAGAAAAATCTTATGAAAGTAAGATGTTTTCAGCAAATCAGACCCCCAAGGGCAATACAACAAATCCTACAGTTTTAATATGACATTTTCTATATGACCCTCTGACAGGTACTGTGTGACCCTCCTGCAATTTCTTCATGAGGACTTAAAATAATATCCCAGTTCTGCTCCAAAAGGGATGTTACCTAATTCTAGAAATGCTGATAATAGTTTCATTCACATAAAAAACCTTCAGCAAAGAAAACCAGTCCAAAACATAAGAAAATGCAAAAGGATTAGGAAAACATAGTCAACTGTAATTTTAAAATGACGCTAAATTTCTTTATTGAAATGTATAAATTTCAATATGCAATGCTGCATTCTGGGAAATTTTGAAAATAAATTTTGCTTTACTCTGTCTCTGCTTGCCTGCTAAAATCTAGAACTATTAAATGATACTGTACAATTGAGTGGTTCTATTCTACAGGAACCAAGGTCCGAGGAAATACATCAAAGGAACACTGCTGAACCTTTCTCTTCATAGCTGAGGCTTTTCTCAGTCCTTTGCATCCACATACTCTTAGATAAGTCCCCCAGTACACTGGAACATACTGGAAAATTCTGTGTTTTGCGGTTTTTGGGTTATGTTACTTACAAAACAACAACTGCAGTAGCCATAGCAACACTGTCCTTTTATCTACATTAGAAATACTGGGCTTTAAACCCATTTTTGGTGTGAGATAAAGTTAATTATGGAGATGAGTAGGATGGGGTCATTTTCAGTTGTTGCAATCAATATTTGATTCATTAGTTTGGCTCTATGATAATATCATTTTTTTGGCCATCTGCTTCCTATTTTGTCAAGCTTGTGATTATTAAGAGTCACCTGATGTCCACTGGTGGGTGGGTGGCACGTGTTTAACTGCAAGATCTGCATTTTTTCCAGTAGTAAGTAAAAAAAAGAGAAACATACATAGATTGTGTCACTTTGGATCTGGGGCTTCCTGGGTTTGGCAAATAATGATCAAGAGCCTTTGTAGCAGTTGTTGGAAATAGATGAATGTGACCTAACAAGTAAACTGCAGAAGCCAGTAGATTTAAAGCATCTCTGCATATGTTTTTACTATTTCACTTTTTAGAATGTTTTCATTCTCTTGAAAATCTCCTTTAGTGCAGTAACAAGATCTGTTATTTTTCTGGGTTTTATTGACCTGAGTAAAATGTGGCCATGGACATGCAATTTGAGTAAGTTTGGAGCCGGAAGAAAATTATTCATAAAACATTGATTGCAGTCCCTTTTCTTAATGGCAGATAGTAGCAGTGAGGTTCAGGAGCTGCTTCCTCACTATTTTCTTTTTCCACTTTCTGTTTGGCCAACTGTTCCTGCTCCAGTCCCTTCCTTTCTTGCTGGAGTACTCTGCAATAAAATGCTTTTCCCACTCCGGGCGCTGCCTTTTCTCCTCCTTCCTGGCTGGGGAGTGATGTCCAGGCCAGTTGGCACAGACATCTGTTGAACACTGAGCACTCTCTTAGGCCAAGCAGGATTTTGGCTTGTGGTTCAGGAATTCATGGGTTTCTTCTTTTTGTGTAGCAGATGGGCTTGTGGCAGCACGAGTCCTCCAGACCCCTCCACCTCTTTTCTCTTTTTAGGGACACAGTTTATTCACTGCTTATGTTGGAATCTACATCTAAAAGTCATTGATGAGTGTGCACTGCAGCAGAGTTACACACACATATATAGATATATTCCCTTGGAAACATGCCTGATGTGCAGCTAACAGTTGTGCTTTTGATACAAAAGGCTTTGTTAATTGAGTTGTGAAATTGCTTCCTTGATGCTGCGTGCTGGAATCTGTGGGACTCATTATTCATAGGCGATGACTATCTTCAGAGGACTTAACTTGCAGCCAAATAATTCTCTTTTAAGTTATTTTAAGTTATTTTCTGATTTAATGTAAACTTGCTTTAAATGTGTAGTTTATGCTCTGACTCGCACATGATTTCCCATGAATTTCCACAGGCAGTGTATTTTTTAAGTGAAATATATTTGAGTCTTAAATATGTCTAGAGAAAATATTTGCTTAATTTTGGTGGGATACTCACCACTGTTGAGTGAAAAACTGAGCCAGTCCTTTGTAATTAGGGAATGGTATAACAGTGATCACTATGTCCTTGAGTAACTAATAATCCTGTAGTGACTGAACGTTCATTTTCACCACATACAAATGGTGTTATCATTCTCAACAAGTGATACTCGCCTCTTTGATGGTTTACAAACAACTGTAGAAATGTCAGAACGTTTCAATTTATGCCTTTAAAAAAAAAAATTAAATATTCCCTTTCTTTTCCCATGTAGATGGCGGAGGTTGAAGCAGATCTAAGGAGATCAAAATTGCTCCGGGAAAAGCAAGCGCAAGAATTCTCCTGGCAGTTGGATGAGATCAAGAAAAGATACGAACAACAGGTCAGTTGCTTTGCTCCTCCAGGTGGAGGGGAGGAGGGACAGCCCTTCCTGCAGCTGTAGGTCACTGTGTGCTGCTGTCCTTCCTCTAAAAACACAGTTTATCGAGAGGCAGTGTTGTGATGGGGATGGAGGGGGGATGAACCTACACAGAAAATACTTTTTGTTTCCCCTTCACAATCCTTTGTACCTCTGACTCTTTCAAATTGTTTCCCAGGCTTACAGGTGGCAACACCTATTTTCGTAATCACCAGGTGAAATTATTTAATGCATTATCTGTTTTCCTTCTTGTCAAGAAACAGCGGTTTATTCTTTTTATCCCTTTTGACACGGGGAGTGTTCGTAGCAATGCTTGTTTTGGCCCACCGATGGTGATTTTCTTCTTCGTAATGTAATTTCAGGGTTGGGAAATATTCAGGGAACATTTGGGTGGAGACAAGAAAGTTTTGTTCAGTAGTGCTGTGAAGTGTAAAGGGGGAGAAAGCAGAAGCAGGGAAATTATTGCGTGATACAGACTTGGGAGCTCAGGAGCTGCACCACCAGACACTGGTGTGCTGTGGTACTTGGTCATCAAACTAAAGTGGCCTTTGCTGGTAACACCTGCTGAAGGATTGAAAGGGGTTTTTTTTCCGTACTGTATAGGAATGAGGTGGTTAATCCATAAAAGTTCTCTCTTATCACTGTTCTTGTGTGGATCTAAGCTCGCATTTCCACCAGGGAAATGTGGTTTTGTTTCTGTTTATCTTCTGTGCCGTGCGAGGATGAAACGCTTCAGTTGGCTTTGGAGCCAGGCCTGCTCTGGTCCATCTGGAAGGGGCTTTTTCAGGGAATTAAGGAACAAGATCACTTTGGTAGGTGTTGAGAGACACCCTGGTCTGTGCTGGGGAGGAACAATGGTGCGTTTTGTGCGTGGCTCTTGGAACAGAAGGGATTTTGTTGGGTCAGATCAAAGCGTTTTCCCTGCCCTCGCTCAGAACTGTCAGCGTCACCACTTGTGTTGCCATCTGACAGAGGTGACGCGGTGGGAAGGGTGAGGGACATCTCACAGGTGTTCAGCTTAACTGGGTGATGTTATTTATGATGATTCCTGTGTTTAGTGATTCAGGAATACTCAGAGATACTGGGGATTTGTGCAGGAAAGGTGAGGAAGTTTGATGTGTCAAGGACACGCTGAAAGGAGGGCGATGGGAAGTGTCAGGGTCAGTTGGGCATCTGCCTTAAGCTGGAATTTTTTATTTAATCATGTTTTCACATCATTTCAGTGATAGAGTTGGCTCACTTTTTTCTTTACGGTTTTCATAATTTGTAGTGCATTTTTAAAGTCCAAACTAAGCATTTATTCAAAGGTTTTGTTCCCACATTTAGGAGCGTGATCTGTAGAGATAAATGCTAATCTGCAGTGTATCAGGAGTTACAACATTCCTGTTCCTACCTACAGATGGTAATTTTCTTTTTACTAACTGTGGTAAGATCCATCAAGCCATAGATAAAATTTTCTGCCAAGTACTTAGCTGACTTTGCAGGCTAAAAGCAAATGATAATGTCCATATTGTCATGGTTTGGTTTTATGTGTCTTCTTATATTCAGACCTTCTGGAGACTGTGTCAAAAAAACCCCACAAAGCAAGAAATTAATATGAGAGTTAACAACTTTTTGGTGACTCTATTCTGTAACAGTGTTAATATTGTGGTAAACATCAGTGAAAGCATTTTTCACTGAGGTGTTTACTGCTTCCCATTTATTTTATTTAGGATAGCTGCTTTTACTGTAAGAAAGAACAGCTAAGCTTTGTGAAACATCACTGGAACCCAAGGGTTTCAGCCCTAAACAGCTAAACAATGAGAGCCTCAGAAGAATTTTCAGTGGAATCCTGTTTATGCCCTTTATAAAAATTTATTTCTCTTTGTACTTCATCTGGAATGTTCTTTGAAGATTGGTGAGCATGAAAAATACGTTCCCCTTCCTGCAGATTGCAGTGGGTTATCACTGGGAACGACGTTTTTTTGGGAGGCCTTTTCTGCAGCACAAAGCCCCTCCAGCCCCACCACGGAGCAGGATGAGCTCAGTTCTTCCACTCTTAAAATTTCCTTTCAGTACTTCCAACTCGTGTTTCTCTGCACTGCTCTCTATTTATGCTTCAGAACTGCTAAGCCATTTTTAAAGCAGACTTTTCCTTGCCTTGTTTTACTGCATATTTCTTTGGTTGTTACTTGGCAAGGAACTGACTGATTTAAACTGTTTAAATAGGGCAGTGAATTAGAAGTGGGGATACATTTTGAGAGGGCTCCAGCAAACTTCCAATTGGAAACAGACACCCAACCAAAAACCTGGAGATTTTAGCTACCTCAGAAATGCAGTGATTGCTTTGAGACGTTCTGCCTCAAGTGTCTGAATTTAATTGTCAAATGGAATTTAGACACAAAGGGAAGGGAAGTTGCCCTACAGGTCTGTTTTTTGTTGGCTGTCATTGTGATTGGGAGGGGTAGCACTGACGGCACCCTGGACAATTCAGTTGCCCATAATTTTAATCAGATAGGTGATGAAGAACCAAATTAACTGATGTGTTACCCAGTTCTCCAATCTGAGAAACGTTTTGGAAGCGTAGGCACTTGGAGCAGTGGTTTCACTTCTCTGCTTTTATCTGAACAGTTGATGTCACAGCACTCTCCTTGAATATTGATTTCAAAACAGTTACTGGTGTGAACGGGGACTGGTGGTTGTGGGGCTGAAAGATTGCTCTGCCTGCAGATTAGACCTACTGATAGGTTACATATTGATATTTATAACAACAAATAACCTGGTACATTGATATTTATTCATCTTTGACTATTGATATTGATATATCAATAAATATTGAATATTGAATATTGATATATCAATAAAACATTGATATTTATTCATCTTTGTCTTTTGCTCCAAAAAGAATTTGGACAAAACCATTGCCGTTAATGTTTTTTTCAACTTTTCAGATGCACTCAAATCCATTAATAAAGCAAAAAGGAACTTTTGGATCTTGCAGTATTTGGTTTCAGCTGCCCCTCCTGGTGTCCCTCCTGGTTCCAGCTTCATCTGGTTCGGTGCCACTTGCTTTTGAAGTATCCACTGAGAACACTCTTAGAGAGAAACTGGTGGCTTTTTTTTTTTTCTTCTTTAAATATACTTTAGCTCAACTTTGTTCTACTTGCAGCTGTTAGATTTGAAAGTATATTTTGAAGAAAAAAAATAACTCCAGCAGCACCACAGTTCCTATCTGCTGGGAGCAGCTGCTTTCGGCACTTCAAAGCCAGTGGACAGCACAGTGAAGGCCTCAGCCTTTCCTGCCTTTGAAATGGTTGCAGTATCTATAGTTGGGCTTTATGGCACTGTCAGCACAGGAAGAAAGGTTGTTTGGTTTTTTGCACCCCCTCCCTTTTTTCTTTTTTTTCATTTTTTTCCCCTACTTTCTATTTACATCCTCAGTTTAGCTCAAAATACCTGGGAAGTGTTTCTGATGAGTTCGTCTTCTACGAGCCCAAATGTTTGAAAGAGCATGTGCCCAGGCTTTTCAGAAATGGATTTTAGTCAAATTTGACAGAAAAATTAAGGAATTTGCTGCTTTTTTTCCCATATCCGTGTCAGTTGAGCACTTTCTGAGAGCACATCTCTCATGGGGAGTGGTGGTTCCATGGCAGAGGTGGGACAGGGCTTCATGCAGGGACATTTCCCAGCACACTCAAGTACATGCACACCTTTGTTTCACATAGATTTTAAAAAATTGTCAAGAATGGAACACTTTCCGTGAACTTAATGTGATCCTTACATGACATTAGCTTGTCCTTTAAAAAAAAAACCCAAACCATTAATAATCACTGTGATCACTGTTACACCCATTTTTTGCTATAAACAGTTGCTGAAGTGACTGAATAAGGATATAAATGAGATGCAGGATTAGTAAGAGAGCCAAAGCCGAGGAAATTTTATTTTCCTAGCAGGGAGAGAACACACAATGAAACAGCTGATGAGTTATTGTGAGGGCAGGATGGCGTTACCTGATGAGTTATGGCCATGCTCTCTGAGGTTAGATGCCAACCTAAATATATAAATAATCCTTTTGGTCTGGTTCATTTTTAACTGTGTTTATTCCCTTTGAAAATAATTATTCGTGCTTCCATAGGAAAGTGGAAAGTTGTTACATGATAGCTGAAGAATCTCCCTGTATCTCAGGAAATCCTTTCTTGTGACATTTATTGTTGGGTTCTGACTTCTGTAAAAGTTATGAAGAAATTAGAGTTGTCATCTTGTCCTATTTATCCAAATAGGAAAGAAAGAGACATCTTCAGAAATATCTTCCTGGGTATTTAATGAAATCACTTTGAAATCATGCTAAAGACAAGTCAAGAGACAATGCCTTTAAGTTGGGAGCAAGACAAAGGTGTGGTTGAGCTTAAATATGCCTTTCATAATGAAGAAAGGGAGGTAAAGAAGTGCTAAATAGCTGGTTAAAAGTGAAGAAAGCGTGTTTGTAATGTTACCTGCCAGCAGCAAGGACAATATCTGAGGTGGCGCTGGGAAACTGCTCTTATTTTAGCAGCGTGCTGGAGCAGGGGAAAGTGTTATTGAGAGGAGAGGAAGAATTTTCTGTAGCTCTCTTTGTCTTTTATAACTTTCTAATGAGGTTAATTTAAAGAAATGAGTGAGGTTCTCTCGGGCAAAACATTAATTTAGTAATTAACACTAATAGAGAGAACAAGCTCAACCTCCAGCTCGCTTTGTGCCCATACCCTTGCTCCTTTAAGAGTTCCTGCCACTGCACTTCCATCCTGGCTTTCCTTCTGGCCTCGTTCTTCATTTTTTGTGTTCTTGTAGCTTCTCTTTTACCAATCTGTTACCCACCCAGGCGAAGGAAACACTTGCTTAGACCTGTTTGAAATCTGCTAATCCTCGGGCAGACCAACGTCCCAAGTGTTCCTTAGCTGTGCATTAACCTGGCCATTTCTTTTCAGAGATCCTCCATCCATTTTTAGTATGCTGGTTTAGTTATGAGGAGAGAGTCTTTGTGAAAAGCTTTGTTCCTCTCCTCTTTGTCTGTACTCTAAGATAATTGAAATACAGTCTGTTCTTGCAAGGAGGCCAAATGAGCACGTTAGTAGAAGCTCTAAATTTTTCATGTCATCAGCAACAAGCTGCATAAATTTCATTTAATAAATTAATCTAGGATGCATAAACGTTTCCTTTGAACCATCCTAACACACAGATGAATACCATTTGTGCAGAATATCTGAGGAATAGTTTCTTCAATCAGCATCAACTTTTTACTTTATAGCTAAAACTCACAAATGGGAAAAGGAGACAAATTTAACCTCCAAGCGAAGAGTGGGTGGAAATCTTCTCCTGGTACCATTGCTGTTTACAGAATTGTTAACCAGACCGATGGGTATTGGCACGGTCTCCTTCAGGCATCTAACTCGTGTGTGATTCCGAGTTAAAAGCCTGAGCTCCCTGTGTAGTCAACAGAATCCACTTTGAGGGGAGGAGGGAGAGGGAGGCGATTGCAGGAACACACACGGGTGTTGCAATGGTAAACAGCGAGTCAGGCGAGCGGCTGCGAAGGCAGTTCTGTGTTCAAAGCAGGTCCTTGGACAAACTCTGAATCCCTAAACAAAGACTGTGGGCAGTAAATTCTGCACCAGAGCCTGCTGCAGACAGCATTTGCAGTGACTCCAGGTCCCTCAGTTGGAAAGAGATATTTCTGTTTGCAGCCTGTGGTGGGTTTGGTGGTGCGAGCGGGCTGGGGAGGGGAGGGACCTCCTGATGTTCATCGTGGGGCCAAGTGGGATTTAATCACAGGGACGCAACTCCATTTCCAATATATTGCTATAACAAGGCTGGAGAGGGGTTATTTTGCAAGGGCATGTAGGGATAGGACAAGGAGAAACGGCCTTAGGCTGAAGGAGGGCAGGTTTAGATCAGATATTAGGAAGAAATTCTTTACCATAAGAGTGGGGAGGCCCTGGCACAGTTTGCCCAGAGATGTTGTGGACTCCCCATCCCTGGAAGTGTCCAAGGCCAGGTTGGACAGGGCTTGCAGCACCCTGGGATAGTGGAAGGTGTCCCTGCCCATGGCAGGGGGTGGAACTGGATCAGCTTTAAAGGTCCCTTCCAACTCAAACAATTCTGTGGTTCTGTGATTTAAAAACAAATTTACTCATGCCAGGAAGACTGGGAAGATGGAAGGATTGAGGTGGGATTTGAGCTGCCCATGCTTTAAAAGTATTAAAATTCTGAAAAGCTTTTATAAGTGAAAATGTACAGATCAGGAATACAATTTTATATAGTGACAGTGAGACCATTCAGGTCCATTGTTTTAGGGGAGGATAAATCAAACTGCAGTTTGGCTGAAGACCAGCTTGTTTCTTTTAGAGAATTTCTTGCAATTCTTAGTTTGCAGTTGAAATAGAATTATTAGTGGTTGGTGAAAAGGTGTAAGTATTACAGAAAACAGTCATGCCAATTAAATTACTGCAGCCTGCAATGAAATAGAAAGTCAGTACATTACCCCACGTGTACTGGCTGCTTCAGTGGTAACGTGTGGTTCTGCACAAATGTATTTTTCACTGTCCCATTTGCCCTTGGCTCATTACAGCCCTTATATCTTGGGAGACCTTTGTGTTTCTCGTTACAGAAAAATCTCTCCCCAGAAAAAGTGTAAATTAAAATCCATTTAATTTACCTGCTGCAAAGGAGTTCTGCTAAAAGGAGTTCTGGTTTTCTCCCTTGCCTTGCAGTGAAGAGCCTCCTTTTCTGCCCAAAGTTATGCTAAACCAGACTCCAACATGATTAAAACTCACTCCTCCAGCCTAGATCAGATTACTTTTAGCAGCAGTATTTGTAGAGATGGGTAATCCCCATATCCTCACGGAACATGCACATTTATTTATAGGCTTAGGAGACAGAAAGTGCTCGATTTTGCTGGAGTTGTTATTTGGAGACAGATCATGTGCTGTGCCCTGCCTGGGCAGAGGCTGGAGCTGGTTTTGAGCAGGGTAATCATGAAAACACCTGATTTACAAATATTTAAATGCTTTTAGGATGGAAATACTGAAAACAGACGTGCTGCAGAGTGAGTTTAGCTGAGGTCTTTGCCATGACACATGCAATGCATTGGTGGCTTCTCCAGCCCTCAGTTCAGTCATGCCAAAACAGTGCTTGTAAAATCATCTTGCCTTGCAAAACCGTATTTTATATAGGTGTTACTTAAAATATTTCTGGAATTGCGGACATAAATTTACATGAATTTTCATACTTTGGTGTCAAATATTTATTGTAGCAGTTACATTTTTCAAAGAGGTAGTGAGCTAACTAATTTCCTTTCCCTCCTTTGGGGACTCTAAAAGGAATTTCAAAGGCGTGCTTGTTCTTGAGAACAAGTTGAAATTGTTCTAAAATTGAAAAGCCTAAACTTAGCGTGTGATGTAAAAGCAAAAACTGGGTAGTAGAAGGCCTTGTCTAAATTAGGGACTTTCAAAAGGTATTTGCTGGCATTGATCCTATTACAAGTGTTTGGCTTCTGAAAATACCTCCTGCAATCAGCGGGCTGTTTATTGTTGATCTTTGTTCTTCAGGCGTGCTAACAGCAGCAGAATTTCTTACACAGACCTTGGGTCTGTGTTTTACCAAGCTGTCCTGAAGCACCTCCCCGTGTGAGTGCACTTCCATCTGCCTGTGTTCATCAGCTGCCTTGTCACTGTCCTGGGCACGAACCACACTGCCAGATTTGTTTGGCACCTTTTGTCTGTGCGTGTGCGAGGGAGTAACGAGAGGCTGTCACAGTTCTTGCATTAGTCTTTTTTAGCTCTTTGTTAAGACTTTCGTTTTCTTCTTAAAATTCTTTTCTGCGAGAGTAGGGAAATTTAAATTTCGGCTAAAAGCTAAATTTAAAATAAATAGTGTAATTAAAAGTTAAATTTAAAGTAAATAGTGTGATTCTGATGATGGCTTAGTAAATCACCTGTTGGCTGTGGCCTTGAACATTGTTCTGTCACACTGTGTGGAAAGAATTAAAAATGAAGACTCCCACAAAGAAGAGATGATAATTTTCAAATATTTGTGTTACTTGATAACCGCAGTGGTAAGAAAGGCTCTCTCAGGTCAGACAGACATTCCTGCTCGGTTTTGTGTCCAGGCCGTGGCTGGAGACAGGAACAGATGCGCAGGGAAGGGAATAAGAGATTTTCATCTCTGGGAGGACAAGATGAGGAAACATCCACGGCACAATGACTGCCGTGTGATTATGGTAATAGGGCACACACGATTATTTAATGAATGTTTCTTTTCAGCGTCGCCCCTAATGCCCATTGTGAACGTCGTGTTGCTTGTCTGGCTGAAATGTATAGCACCTAGCAGGGCCTGTCCTCTGGACACTGAAGTGCTGGATGGGAGCAGACACTTGAATGTGATCTGGTGAAGTACTCAGCATCGAGGAGGAGATGCAGCAAGATCTCAACACGACAGAGTTTTTGAACGAGGTGGTTTTGTTATATCATTCATAAAGGTGCTCTCTTGCCTCAAAGAGGAGACAGAATCCATCTGGTTTATGAAGAATTAATACAGTTTTCATGCAGTTTCCTGTGATGAAGAAGTCCTGTTGTTGCTGAAAAGCAGCACGGATTTTCTCTTTCCATTTTTTGGTACACATTAATTACTTTTTCCTTTAGAGAAAACAACCCAATAACAATAGAAGAATGAGAGAGAGAGGAGTGGAAGAGAAGCCATAGTGCTTGGCAGCAGTTCTGAGGAGAGCAGCAGCTTCAGGGAGTGCTCACCAGTGCAGGGAATGGCTGCTCAGTCACCTTGTGTTATTTGTTTTGTTGGTCGGGAATGTGGAATACCTGCTAATATTCCTTAGGGAAGATGGGTTTGGAGGGCTGTGAGGGAAGAAAATCTTCTGGTCCTCATCCTTTCTCTCCTCTCCTCTTTCTCCACCTCTAATCCCTGCCAGAAACATCTTAAAGTATCTAACCAAAATCATCATGGGGAATGCGTGTCTCTAAATGAGAAGGGTTTTTAAAATTTTTTTTCAACAAATTGGCCTTTTGTAAAACATCTCCCCTCAAGGTACCACCCTTTCTCTTCCCACATAGCTACTGGGGAGTCACCCCTCCTGCTGAAGAACCTTTTGCTTGTTCCACCTCTTAAATTAAAAAACTTTGTGTCTATAAATGCTGTAGGTGAAGAGATTACCAAACAAAACTATTTACTTTGGTTGGTGTGGTAAGCGTGTAACTGGTTGGAGAAGCAGGATCTGTCCCCTGCTCTCTCTGGGTCACATTCCCTGCCTGCTGCCCTGTCTTCTGTTAAAAAAGTGACAACCTCAATAGTTGAAGCTCCCCACAGCAAACTGCCTTACCCCAGACACACATGGCACAACCAGCTGGAAACCCAGTAATTAAGACAACAAAATGTTGGAAGGAAAAGACCTCTCCTGTTGACACGATTTCTTTTTAATCAGGTCTGATTTATGACAAAACACTGAACATTTTTTCTCCCAAATTAGGCAAAGGCTCTACAGTTACTTTAGGGAGCAACAACTCTTTCTCTTAGGCACAGGATGGACACCACGATCATCCAGGAGAAACCAGTTTTGTACAGAAACCATGGGCAAGAACCTGGCGTAAAGAACTTTGTGTGAGGATCCCAGGCCCAGCATGGAAAATGTGAGGGGTTAACCCCTGCAGGGACTTCAGGCATCTCTTAATGAGCTCTTTAGTGTTATTAAATAATGTAGATACGTTAAACCGTGCAATGTTGCATCTGTTCTCGCTGCGTTTGCGGAAGGATGCTCCCAACCGCAGCACGGATGGCATATCTCCCTTTTAAACTTGCGATATGCTGATCTGCAGTTTGAGAAAATGCCCTTTTTTTAGACATTTATTTTAACTTAGCTTCAAATTTTCCCCGTGGAAACCGGGAAAACAGCTGATACCATCCCAGAATTGAATGCTACAGCTTTAAGATAAGGTGCCGGGCGCTCTCAGCGCTCACACAGCGGCTCCTCCCGTCCGCTCTTTTTTTTCCTTTCTCATGCTGAAAATACCCCACCATGTTCACGATAAGAGATTTCTCTTCTTCTTTTTTTTTTTTTTTGGGGTGTTATTTTTCTTACTTCCCCCCCTCCTCCTTCTCCGAAATCCACCAAAACTGAAGAAAAATCCAAGTGACTGTTCTTAGCAGCTGTGTGGCCCGGAGTTCAGTGGGGAAGCGGCTTCCTGCCGTCCCTATTCATCACCTGCTTCAAAGGCGGCCTGGCCGCTCCAGTGTGCAGGCCAGGTAGGGTGCCTTTGTGCGCAGGCGGGAGGATTAATATCAAAGCTGCGGCAACCAGGCCCTTGGTCTCGGGCTGCCATTCAGGCAAGCGGGGAGAGGCTAAGAGTGGCCAAGGTCACAGCATCCAGTGTGGTGCGGACTGGGAACGGCTCCTGAGAATAGAGGGCTTCTTATGAAATCATGGTGCAAGCTTGCGGCACAGCAGGTGCCCTTCTGGAACACATACATCTGTTTATGTTGGGATAGCGTAGCTGACAACGGGATAATAGAGCTTTGTTTTTTTATAATTTTCGTGCTTCTTTTTTTTTTTTATTTAAGGAAAAAAAAAAAAGAGAACTCTATGCGCCAGCGTTGAGGAATATCGCAGGAAGAGCGTTCGCTTTGGAAATCATAAAGAAATCTTGCAAAGCTTTAATTGCTGGGGTGGGGGGTTGTGTGTGTGTATACTTAAGCGAAGGGGCGAGCAGGCTGCCTATTAACCATTTAGGATCCTCAGCCCTGCTGAGGAGCAGCAGCGGGATACGGGGGCACCCGCCACACAATGCGACAATGCCTCCCTTTTTTTTTTTTTTTATATTATTTTTTTGTACGCTTCCGACATTTGTACCAACAAATTGGGTAGGGATGCGCTGGATTTGCTCGGTTGTCTCCATTGTTGGGATTGTCTGGAGGAATTCTGTCACGCTAACGGTGGCTTTTTAGGAGGTGAGGTAATAGTGACGTAAAAATAAAATTGCCAACTTGATGAAATTAAGGGGGAAATTAAGCTGTAGACGAGTTGTCATGACGACAAGGATGTTCTATTGATGAACTGTACTCCTCCCTGTCCAATCAGATAGTGGAGCTGAAGCTGGAGCATGAACAGGAGAAGACGCACCTATTCCAGCAGCACAACGCAGTGCAGGACTGCCTGGTCCGAGACCATCAACGGGAGATCGAGAAACTGGAGAAGCAGCTTCGCGCTGCCATGGCAGAGCACCAGAGTCAAACTCAAGAAAGCAAGAAACGAGATGGCCAGGTAACGATCAATAACGCTTGAAAGGCGTCCGCTGATTAGAAATTGCTGATAATGAGTGTTTCCTGTTTGCCAGCATTGTTGGTGGTGCTCGCCGGGGGAGCATTTGCGAAACTGGCACATAAACGTGATTTCGTTTTTCTTTTTTCTCTTTTTTCCTTTTTCCGCTTTCCCCCCTCCCTTCCCACTGCTGAATAGGGCTTTAACTGCAAAAACCACAGGTAGCCAGATTAAAAATCCCATGGAGCGCTATAACTCGGCCTATTTATAATCTTGTCTCATTTTCTTTCATGATGGATTTGTTTAAGAAAAAAAAGGTATCTGTTCTTTTTCCCCCCCAGCCCTCACACTCACCCCTCCTTTTCTCCTTCCTGGGCAAATCCATGTGAATTACATCTGCTTCGTTCGTGTGCTTTTTTTTGTTTTAAATCTCTGCAGGTAACTCACAAATGGCTTTATTTCCTTTTGTTCATGTCTTTTTTGTTTGAGTTTTTGTATTCTAGATTTGCATTGTGTGTTTGGTTCCGTGTGTCGGATGTTTGATAAGATGATGTGGGTTTGGGGTCGCTTACCATCACGTTTATTTTCCTATACACACGCACCCCTCCCATCCTCCATCTCTGTGGTCACTGTTGGAAGCCATTTGGCAGAATAACCCCCAGCTGGGGTAGCATTTGACTCTTCAAACTTCTGGATGAAATGCACACTGTCAGCATGGAAAATGATCTTTATGAGTTTTCACTTCAAAAACCATCTTATTGCCTTTTTTTCAACTATTTTGTAAGGACGGCATGGTATATTTTCGTTAAGAGCCTTTATTAAAAAGGCCTGCAATGGCAATATTTAAAATACTAAGGTGATTTTCTAGTTTAAAAGAGTTTATAGAAAATAATCTTTCCTAATCAGCGTCAGAATTGCTTATCACGCATGGATTATTTTGTACCAAAACTGAACATTTTGGTAAAGCATCTTTAATGACACGTTTTCCGCGCACCACCACCTTCCCTATGAGATGTTAGGCTCAGACTAAGAGGCATTTTCACTCTATTTCCTGTAGACTGCTAGGCTGTGGCTTTTACTAACACCTCTAATGGAGCTAAGTGAAAATGAATTGGAAATTGACTTTTGAGATCAATTGGTTTTTTTATTTTGGATGGCTCAGACTATCGAAATCTGGCTTAAGGAAGTCTGTTAGGAAGCAAACGGCTTCTCAGGAGGTTGAGAGATATATTGCAAAACCAGGATTTATTTCTCCATTTCCACCATTGTGGTTTTCAGTGAAAACGGGATATACTTCGTGAGAACACTTAGGAAAGGGATACTCAGGTGGCCTCTGAAAAAAATTAAAACTTGCCTTTTATTTTCCGCTACACTGCAAGAGTGAACAAAGACTTAAATGGTTCAAGGGATTGGTTTTTATCTTTGCATTTTTTGTTTTGGCCCAAGATAGATTCATCTCAGCTATGGATCTGTTTGCGACTGTCTTTTCAGAGTTGTAGCCTCCTCTCAACTGCATTCCTGCTGTTGTTTTTTTTT